>JAODAL010062279.1:0-19838 GCA_025379985.1 Phyllomedusa bahiana | reverse complement strand
GACTTCTTTTCCCCGAAATTGAACAGAGCGAAGGGGAAGCCCCACCGGTAAGGGATACGCCGTTCCTGTAGCACAGAGAGGAGGGGCTTGAGAGCGGCTCTTTGGGCCAAGGTATGTCTGGAAAGGTCCTGAAGAAGAAGTATAGGGATATCCTTGAAGAAGAGTTTCTGCCTCTGGCGAGCACACCGTAGAATATCATCCTTCAGCCGGTAGAAGTGAACCCGACAAATGACGTCTCTCGGCTTCGCAGGGTCCAGCGCTGGGGGACGAAGTGCTCTGTGGGCCCGATCCATTTCGATGAACTGACGTTTTAATTGGCATCACTTTGATGTTGATATGAGTTTTTGATTACTTTTTACTCCATTTTATGTGCTGCGGGATGAACAAAAATCGCTATTCTGTGACTGTTTTTTGGGGGTTTTTTTTTACGGCGTTCACCGTACGGGTTAATTAACATGACAGATTTATAGGGTGGGTCGCTACGCACGCGGCGATACCAAATATGGGTACTTTATTTATTTTTGATCTTTTTTAGGGCGATTGGCGTTTGTAAAGGGGAAAAGGGCGATGTACGTGTTTTTATTTTATTTTTTGTGTTTGTGTTTTACTTTTTTACACTTTTTTTTAACTTTTTCATACTTTTTACACTTTCCCCCAGGGGGGAATTGCATGAACGATCGTCAGATCATTCATGCAATAGGAAATCAGCATACAGCTTATAGCTGTATCCTGGTCTCCATGGCAACTGTCTGTCACGCTGCCCACAATGCATTGTGGGCATCGTGACGTCACCAGACAACCCGGATGCTGTCATTCAGCGTCCGGGCTGTCTGGTTAGGTGACGGTGGTAACGGCGCTCAGCGCCGTTACTGCGCCGAGATCACGGGCGGCAGGAGCTCACTCCTGCCGCCCGCAGCCGCGATGTCGCGACCACGATGTCGCGACATCGGGGGGGTTAATCCCCCGCGGCCGGAGCGCACTCCGGCCGTGGGGGATGCGGCATGATGCCAGCGGTAATATACCGCTGGTTTCATGCCGCGATCTTGCGCGCTCCGCTTGTGAGCGCGCAAGATTGCCGTGACGTACTCATACGGCAATTTGCGGGAACCCCTACCCGACATTGCCGTATGAGTACGGCAAATGTCGGTAAGGGGTTAATATTTTCATAAATGATCTTACACAGGGATTGCACAGTAGAATATCGATCTTTGCAGATGATACTAAGCTCTGTAAAGGAATCCACACAATAGAGGATAATGTGTTATTACAAAGGGATCTGGATAGGTTGGAGGCCTGGGCAGAGAAATGGCAGATGAGGTTTAACACTAATAAATGCAAGATTATGCACATGGGGAGGAAAAATCCATTACACGATTACATGTTAAATGGAAAAACACTGGGTAAAAGTGACATGGAGGTGGACTTGGGAATCCTGGTGGACAGTAAACTTAACTGTAGCAGCCAGTGTCAGGCAGCAGCAGCCAAGGCTAATAGGATTATGGGGTGTATTAAAAGGGGCATAGAGGCACATGATGGGAAAACTATTCTCCCATTATACAAGTCACTGGTTAGACCACACATGGAATATTGTGGACAGTTTTAGGCACCAGTGCAAAGGAAATACATTGTAGAGCTTGAACAGTTACAAAGGCAGGCAACAAAAAAATAATAAAAGGACTGAGGGGACTACAATACCCAGAAAGATTAGCAAGATTAGGGTTATTTAGCTTAGAGAACCAAACCACAAAAATGGTATAAATCCTAGGAAAGGATAAAACTTAGCTTTTATTTATATATCAAAAAATAAAAATAAAAATTGTAGAATACATAGTGCTCACCAAAAATACCTAAACTAACACAAATATCTATCCCTCCCAAACATATGCGCTACCAAACCCAAAGAAAAAAGTGGGGTAGTCGCCTGATAAGGGCGTCCCCAACCTCGTACCTCCTAAACAAAACCCTAGGGGACTATGACTATATAAGTCTAATGACAATATTTAACAAGATATAACTAATAAACTCCCATAGAGATGTATACTGTCTGAAAAGTGGCACACCATGAGTCAATCAATACCCAATATAGTATGTCAGGTGTGCAGGAGCTGGGCCCCACAGGTATAGAAAATATCCTTAATATCATATCCATACACCAACATTTGTTGGCTGTACTATCTATATACAAACATATGTTAGCTGTCCAACCATAAACAACCAATATTTCCTCCGACGCGTTTCCCCTCAAGAATTTGTGAGGTTCATCAGGGAACAAAAAGTGTACAGAATGCAGATAACAAGCAGTATATAAGAGAAAAATTAAATAGCCAATATGGCACAACTCACGACCCTGGTTATATGGTCAATTGAATGATGAAGAGCAGAGTCCTAAGGTGATAGTGAAAGGATCTCCCGGTCCACATCCACAGTAAGGTAGCAAGATATTTAGCTTAGAGAAAAGACAGCTTCGGGGGGACATAATAATATGTTTAAATATATTAAGGGCCAATATAGAGATCTCGCTAAAGATTTATTTATACACAGGGCTGTATCTAGAACAAGTAAGTAAGCCAATTTAAAAATGGTGTAAGGTTAGACTGGACTATTCTTGCAGGTGGCAGATTTATCACACTGTAAGGGCTTGTCACCACGGCAAGGGTTTTTGGACGGTTTTACAGACGGTTTTGAAAACCATCCGTAAACCGTCTATCAAACATTACAATGGACCTCTATGGAAAATCCGTGCAGCGGTCCCCACTGCATGGATTTTCTGCTAGGCGTTTTTTTTTAGACACATGGAATATGAACCATTCTATGCGAAGGGGGACGGCTTTTCTCCGCAAACAGTGAAGAAAAGCCGTCCCCCTGCGGCCGTGTGGCACGGCTGCAAAACAGAGCAGGGTACCCGTTGGATAATCCGACTGGTATTTGCTCTCTGCCATGGGGACAAGCCCTTAAATTTACCCAATTGTGAGACTGTCTAGCCTAAGTTTATGCTGTTTAAGTGAATTTTCAGCATTCAAATCGGTGTCAAAACCCTGTCTGAAAAGCGCCTCAATGCAGCATTTTTCTTACGAGATTTTGACAAGGATTAGATCAGATTTTCAATTGTATTTTCCAACACTATTTTGTTTCTGAAACACCTATACAAATTAATAGCCAAAAACCGCAACGGTTTTGGATGAGGTTTTGAAGTTCTCCATTGATTCCTATGGGGATATTCAGCATTGAAAATGCTTCAAGCGTTGACATGATACTTCTTTTTCAGCTACTAAAACAGTGTTCAAAGAAGCACGGAAAAAGCGTGGCAAAACCGTCGTGTGTGAACTACAACACTGTTTTACATAGGAATCAATGAAAATTAACTGATGCATTTTGGACGCTTTTTTGATGCTGTTTTGGGCTGTGCACATGTGCAGCCATTTTGTCATTCAGTCTCTATTTGCCACGAGCTCCTCACATGGCTGTTGCGATCATGGGGTCCAGAGGTTGGACCCCACCTTACAGTCATTTATGGCATATCACACACAGTGATAATAGCTCTTGGTACATAATGGTATCTGAAAGGATACCTGACATTTTGAGGAATACTGTACATAATATGACGGGGTGTTGTGATGTTGCATCTGTCATTCCAGTCAATTAGTTTCACATTAACTTTGGTTGTAAATTAATATGGGAAACTCCAGCCTTCTGCCTGATTGCTTACACAGTTTCTGCGTTAAGGTCCGGTGCTCGCTCTTCCTTCTTTCATGTTGCACTATCCTAAACTACTGGCCCTATTAGTGTGGTGCTCCAAGGGCCACGCTCTCACATGTTGTGTATATGTGACATGTTTACTTAAAGGGGTGTTCCATGACCAAAAAAAAAAGCCCGTCAGGGCAAAATAGAAGATAAAAAAAATGACCTCTTGTATCCCGTTGATCCCGGCAGATAATTTCTGCTTTCGTTTTTAACATGACTCCAGGGTAATCACAGGCTCCAGCGGCCACGTGTGGTATATGCAGCACATGACCACTGTGTATTGTGATTTACTGCAAGATTGTGTGAAGAATGAACAGAGAAGTCATCTACCATGATCACCGGGATAGCTGCAGGGATGGAACACTAGGGGGTACAATGTAACTTTTTTCTTCTTTTTTTTTATCATACCTCAATGGACAAACAAACTTTTTTTTTAGTCACACAGCACCTTTTTAACTCTTTTGTCTGAAAGTTAACTCTTAGGGTATGTTCACACAGCAAATTGTATGCACCACAATTCGGTGGGTGTTTTAGAAGTATGCGCTGGCCAGTACGTATTTCTAAAGCGCGGGGAGGTGGCGGCCCCATTCAGCTCCATTATCCTCGCCGTGTAAAAGCCGGGAAGAACGGACATGTCACTTCTTTCCCCCGCTGTTCAATTATGTGTTGGGAAAGACAGGTGTAATTCTTAGCTATCTGTGAGAACTATAAATTACTGTCATTTTGGTTGTATTGCAGCACAATGACATACCGAAATCCACCCCACAACTACGCCGTGTCAACATACCCTTATAACGGTTTGTTCACATGACAAATGTTTGAGAAAAAATCAAATAAATCTGTTGAAGGATCCAAAAGTTTTCAGTGTGGATTCTGTCATTAAAAGTGTCCATTGGTTTCCATTTCAGAAACCATATACCACAAACCTATCACTAGAGCTATACCTATAAAAAAAATATACTTATAAACCTATAAATATACCTACATACCTTTATAACTATAACAAATATGTAAAATATTTTATGCTGAAAACTATTCCTAAGCATATAAGAATAGTTTTCAACATCAAACCTTACATATTTTTTGATTGGGGTAATGGGAGTGTTGGAGGATACACAATGTACACATTTATAGGGGTGTTCCCCTCTTAGGCCTCGTTCACACGGCTTTTTTCTCCGCGGATTGGCGCCGTACTCCGCGCCGGATTTGCGCTGCAGTACGGCGCCAATCCGTCGGAGTAATTACGGTAATCCACTGCTATCATAGAGAACAGTGGATTCCGTCGCTCCTCCCCGCTCGGCGAATCCGCCGCGGGGGGAGAAAGTGACATGCCCATTATTTACGGCGCGTACGTGCCGTAAATAATGCATTGTCTATGGGGCCGGGGAGCGGCGCCCCCGCCGCGCTCCGGCCCTGCCCCCGTCCCGCCCCTTATTCACGTCGGATTTGTGAGCGCACAAATCCGTCGGGAATAAGCCGTGTGAACACGGCCTTACACTTTGATGCCATATTTATAGGAGATGCCATCAAAGTATGATAGACACAGTTCCCACCTCTGGGACACTTATCTGTCTTGGGAACAGGTCCCCAAAGATCTTCAATAAGAAGAGAGTCAATGATGATTATACACTACTCTCCATTCTGTTCTATATGAGTTCTGAGTACAGCCAAATACACCTCTCACCTGAACTTAGAACTCTCATAGAATAGAATGCAGAGTTGTGCACAACCAACTTTCCATGAAGCAGAGACACTTGGGAGCGCATTCCTGAGATAGGAACCCAAATATATTGCTTTGTTTATCTGTTTTCCTTAAGGAGATACAAGTGAATTTATGACATCCGTGGCTGTTTCAGTTCCCTCAGCAACAGACCTGTAAACAATTCTCCCCCCTGCTGATTGTTCTATATAATACAAATATCAGTGGCACACTAAAAACTAAGTAAAACATCAAGATATATAGGAATTTTTTTGAAAATGCATTACTGCTAAGGAAATATGAAAACCTGGGATTCTTAGTTTGCAGTTTTTGATCAAAAATTGTTTAAGCTCACCTCCCAAAACGTCAAGGGGATCCCAGAGCAGGTGAGTCCCTACACTAACATGTTACCTCACTAGGAGTCCATTCAGACTACAACATCTCAGGGAGTGATAGGAACTTGCTACTGAATTACCCTGCACTGGTTTATAAGAGGTAGGCGGAGTGCAGCAAGCCAATGAGATTGCCATTCCTCAAATAGATTACAAAACTAGGTTAGGCTGTGCACATCCAAAATATATTTTGAAAAACGTAAGCTATGTGATAGCAGTGAGTGACAGTCATCACACAGGTTGTGGCAGCGTCTGTGCTGCTGGGCAGTAAAAAGCTTGAGTTAATTCAAGTAAACAGCTCTAATTAGGGCTTTTGTTTGAGGGATCAGATAAAAAGTCCTGTTAGTAGTTTCAGAAGCTTCTGAGCTAATCTGATCTAATTAGCAACTGAAAACACAGAGCTGGATTCACCATGGAGCTTATGCATATTTCAGTCCATCTGAACCAGGAAGTGACCGAGTATTTCATGCATACAGCCTATGAAACTCTGTAGGGAGACAACTCCTTTAATGAAGAAACATTTACTTACACATTTGTAACACGGACTGATAAACTCACAGCTTATTGGTTTAGATCCGTCTTGGGGTCCGCTCTGTCGGTCCCCAAGAAGGATTTACAAAGCGCTTGTAACACGGACTGAAAACTCTGTGTGAACAAACCCTTAAGGGCCGTTCACACGGCTTATTTTGCCGCGGATTGGAGCCGTACTGCGCGCCGGATTTGCGCTGCAGTACGGCTCCAATCGGTCGCAGTAATTACGGTAATCCACAGTTCTCATAGAGAACAGTGGATTCCGTCGCTCCTTCGCCGAGCGGGGAGAAAGTGACTTGCACATTATCCAGGCGCAATAGGCGCCGTGGATAATGCAAGTCTATTGGGCCGGCGGGCAGCGCCGCCGCCGTGCCCCCGCCCCGCCCCTTATTCAAGCCGGAATTGCGAGCGCAATCCGGCTAGCAATTACGGCTTGAATAAGCCGTGTGAACACGGGCTTAGAGTGCTGCGGGCTATGACGTTCACATGAGAGATCGCCACTGCGTGTTTCAAAAGCGCCGCTCGGGTCCATCTTGCAAAGAATTGACATGTCATATATGCCCTGTAAAAGAGAAAAGTATAGGAGGCAGAAATCGGCCTCGGCCGTGCCGCAGTGTTTTCTGGTTGAAATTACGTCTTTGCAAGCGCGTAATTTCAACAACACAACAAACACATTTACGGCACCCTACTGCCTGCCATAAATAATACGCCATATGAACATCTACTTGAATTCAGACCTCAGACCAGATACCTAAATTTAATCAATCCCCAGAACAGACCTCTAAATGAGATAAAACCCAAACTTTAAAACTGGGCAGACCCTAGATCAGACCTCAAGGTCACAGCCATGACCCCTATTTCATACAATGAGATGAGACAACTAATGAACAAATACTAAATAGATTCTTCTGACCTGTGGCTACTCATATTCGTCTCCTGACACCTCGCTCCTGGATGTTGTATACCACAGCACATAAGACCTGTGACCTAGTTTGCACCTCTACACAATACAGTGTGATGCTGGAGGGTGTCAAGAATACTGTACATGTCCCTGAAGCCAGAGCAGCCTGTATGGTATACATTAGTTATACTCTGTACTATGGTATGTTCTGTATTGTATATGTTTTAAGTAAAGAAGCTTTAGTAATTCTAGTGAGTGCAGTGTTCACTTTACCCCAGACAATAGGTTCTAAAAAGGCAATACATTTTAGGTTATTGTTTAGGTAAGTTCCTACAAAAATCCAATCATCAGCTCCTGGTGCCACAATAAAATAAAAAAAAAACCTGTACTCCCTTTGCTGAAGTTGCAGGCTGCGTCTCCCTGCTCTTCTGTATTCTGATTGTGGGATAAGCTGCAGTGGTCATGCGCCTCTGCTTGCATCACTATTTGGAGTTGTTCACTTAGAGACATTTTTAGATATGCTTTTTTTGTGGCATTTTTAGCCATGTAAAACGCCTCATAACAATAAGTGGGTAAAATCAGTGTTGTCTTAACGACGGGGATGTGAGCTTTTGCTCAGCAATTAGCTGCACCCGTCAATTTTTTCCAGTTAGTATAAAGGCCAGAGTTGCCAGCTTCTGGGTTCAGTTTAGTCCAGCAATAAAGCTGTGAACATGGCCCAAAAAATTGTGGTGTTTTTTGGTGCACTTTTTGGATCAGTGTTGTGTTTTTTTTGGGTTTTTTTTTATACCCAAACGCAGCAGGCTGCAAATATGCCTTCTTTAGGCAAATGTAAGTTGTTTTTTTTTTGTGCCGTTTTTTTTCCAGTTGCTAATCATGTCATTCATGAATGAATCCTATGATCTGGCAAAATCACAACAAAAAAGTCACTAAACAATTACTTCATTGAAAAACTTTGAAACCCCTTTAGAAAATGTAACCCAAGGTAAGGGGTTTTTTACACAGGTTAATGGTTGTCCACGCCCAAATCAATACATTTCCTCAAAAGGGGCCCTTCACCGGGGTTATTTTTTGGCACAGATTTAAACCGTATTGGGGCGTACTGCGCTGCAATGCGGGTGGATTTCCGCCCAGCCATTACGGAATCCAAGTTTCATAGAGAATTGGATTCCTCTTCCTCCCCCCTCGGCGAAACCGCGGGGGGGAGAAAGTGACATGACATTTTCCCGGGGGAAAAGCGCGTGTGGATAAAGCATGTCTATGGGACGCAATCCCGCCCCCCCCCCCTTATTCAAGCCGAAAAGCGGGGGAAATCCCCCCGCAATTACGGTTGAAAAACCGTGTGAAACACCTTAAAATTCCCGTTCCCCGCGCAGAGTTTCAACAAGGGGAAAAACCTGGACTGCCCAAGTCAGATTCGCCTCCTATACTTTTTCAAGGCATCTTTAGAGGTGTGTAGAAAAATTTGTTTGACGCTTATTTTAAGGTATATTTTGGCGTGAAATAAGCCCCAAAATAGGCGTAAAAAACACGATGTGAATATATGTGAAGACTCTTTTTTGACCAATCAAACTCACTTTTATTTCTTTTACGCCTAAAAAAATTTAAATCTGATCTTGTTTGCCCCTTTTTTTTGTAAATGCTACAAAAAAAACAAAAAAAAGGGTTAAAAAATCCCCACTATTTTTTTCTTTTCTGCCATGTAATTATTTTTTTCTTGTGGATTCTAGCATTTAGGGGCTGATTAACGCATTTGGGTTTGTTCCATGGATTTACACTCCGTGTTACAAGCGCTTTTGGATCCCTCTTGGGTCCGACGTCGGTTCCCCAACGGATCTAACAATTAGCAGTGAGTTTTTATGCTCGCTGCGCTGAAACGGAGCAGCGGTAAATTTTTAGGGGTGCCCCTAAGTTTTAAAAGCCAGTCAGTCGCTTGAAAAGAATTCACAGCAATTCTTTTCAAGACGGAGCGGAGCTTTTGAAACACACAGCGGCCCATCCCTCATGTGAACGTGCTGCGTGTTCGGGATAGACAGCAGTAATAATCTCACTGCCAATTGTTAGATCCGTCTTGGGGACCGACGGTGCGGACCCCAAGACTGATCCTAAAAGCGCTTGTAACACGGAGTGTAAACCACGTGTGAACAAGCCCTTAATGGGGCCCATTTACGTATTTGCTCCTGATGAATTTTCCACCTTGAATAGATCTGGGAAATGTGTAAATAAAATGCATAAGTCAGTAACAGGCATTTTTTTTTTTTTTCTTACAACGCAGATTTCAAGTCTGCATCAGTAGAAATGTGCACCACAATTCATGATGTGAACTGCAGCGTGCATTCCCTTTAAAAACAGCAGGACGCGCTATACACGTGTTTTCTACACATCAGAGAACATGTGATTATGCCATGCGAACATAGCCGTGGACTGCACAGTCTAAAAGTGCAACAAGTTTATCACGGTGACTCATACCATCTGGTTCGCTTGTTGTTTTAAAGCCACGCCCCCTTGTGCAAAGGAGTGTTGCCATTAGGCACTTTGATGACCTATTGATAAGATAGGCCATCAAAGTCTGACAGGTCTGGGTCCCACTTCGGGAACATGCACCTATCTCCGGCCCGCTCACTGTATTCGGAACTCTCCTAGATGAAAATAGAGAGACACACAAGTGCTGAGCTGACACCTTCGGGAGCCCGTTTCCAAACCATTGAGAAAAGCAAAAACCCCAGCGCTCCCGACCTGTTTGAAAGTACCCTTGAAGTTCAGGACTTTTATCAGAATCTTTTGAAATTGTCCCACTGACACTTCATTGCTTGTAGCCAGATACATTGAAGCTTTGTTAGAAGTAGGTATGTAACGTATGTGAAATTCCCCTGGAACTTCTCATTACATCAAATGTAGTACTTCCTCTTACTGTATTTGAGAAATCTTGTAGGCTTGGTAATTGACTCTCCAAAAGCCAACTTTTTTTATTTTGGGTTTCTTCTAGGTCCCGGGGCCTACACAAAGGCTATTTCACAGGGGTTGAAAATTGGACTATTTCCCCGTTTCTCCCGGGTACTGCTCTCAATACGGGCCAATATTTCCCAAATTTAAATTCGGTAATCCAAATTTTCTCATAAGAACATAGATTCCCCTTTCCTCCCCCCCTTGCACAATACGCTGCGGGGGGAAGAAAAGGGTTATTTTTCACACAGCAAATTCCCGGTTTAAATTTATCCCCCGCAACTACGCGGGTTTTTTCGGAGCCCGCGCCGACTCCCGCGGGCGGGGGCCACACCCTCGGCCCCAAACATTTTCCCATTACTAGGGGCGCGTTTTCGCCGGCTAAAAATTTGGACATCCACTTATCTCTCCCCGGGGCGTATTGCCCCGAGCGGGAAGGAGGCTAATCCCCATATTTTCCTTTGAAAACCCGGGGATTCCCAAAAATTTAAAAGGGGATGATCTTGGCCCCATTTGAGCACAGACGGCGCAAAAATACGGGCCAAAAAAATGCCCCAAAATTTTTCCCACCGTTTTGAACATGGCCTAAGGACCTTGTCAATTACTAGGGGCGAATATGTGCTGTTAGAAATGAATGTCTGGGGGGTTGGCGCCCCCCCCCCCCCCCACTTTTATCGGGATTGGCCGATTTCCAAAGTCCCGGGCGAAATTTAAAACCCCCCCAAATTATGCCGTGTGAAAATAGCCAAAGGGTAAAATCCCAAAAAAAGCCCATAAAAAATGCAACACCCCTTAAAGGGGGTTTTCCCTCCCCCATTTGTTTGCCCAACGTCTGTAGTGGAACCATTGCCCAAACCGCAGGGGATGGCGTGAGCCCACCCCGGGGGAGGAAAATCAAAGAAAGGCCCCGGGTTTTCCCACCAACCCCCCCCGCAAAGCGGAGGGCCCCTTTGCTCCCAAGGGGAGTCAAACCAGTCGCTTCCACTGGGGGGACTTCCCCTGGGGTTGGCGGCCAAGGGTAGGTAATACAGAATCGTGGGGTCCACCCTGGGGCGGCGGGCCGGCCGCAAAACACTCCCCAAGTTTCGGGGCAAAGAATCGGGTGGGTTTAAACGGTAAAACAAAAGGCTTCAAGGAACCTTTCCCGTTGGGCTAAGAGCACAAAAAGGACCCCGGAAAGGGCTGTCAAAGGGCCGGACAAAAATTAAAAACGTCCCCCGGAAAATGCCCAAAATTTCCGGCGCATTTCCCCCTTTAAATTTCAAAACTCCCGGGCCGCTGGGCGCTTAGGGGGCCCCCCGGGGCCAAGGGGCCGGGGACAGAGCGGGACCCTTTCCCGGGGAAATTTAGGGGGGACCAGAGCATGGCATGAGCAAACCCCCCGGACCCAGTGTGGGAAAGGGGGGCCCCCTTTCGGGCCGGGGGCAACGGATGCACCTGCCCCCAAAGGAGGGTTCGCGGGGGCTCCGTGACATTGTTTCACTGAAAAATTAGAAATTTTGAACTTATTCGGCATTCTTGGGCTTAGGGGGTTTCTACAACACGATTTAACATTTTCATTTTCTATAGCCTTTTACTGTGCGTTTGGAGATTTTTATCTGTAACAAGTTTAAAAAAATAACCCTTTTCCTTTTTCCCCCTTCTTTCCACCCACAGCCCTTTTGTTTTGGGTGAAGCTAATCTTGTTACAAAATTTTTTATTTTCCTCCATCTCTGATCTTCCGTTTGTACTCTCTTCCTGCTCTCCAAAACTAATCCTAATTAAAAAGTCTTCATTAAAGGGGTTTTTCAAAGAAGGTTTTCCCACCTAACCGGCTGATGCTCCCCTCTTAGGGCCGAAAAAGGGGCTTTTTGTTTTTGTTTTTAAAAAAAAAAAAAAAAAACCTCCTCTTATGCATCACTCCCCCAACCATGCACTTCCTTTATACCATCTCTGTATTGAGCAAAAATTTTTTCCCAATCCACAGAGGAGAACTGTATTGTTTCACAAGCTATAAAGCCTTTTTTTTCTCCCTCTTATCTTCTTTAGAAAGAAATTTAACCCCCACAACAGCCTTTTTTCAATCCTTTCAGGAACGAACACTGCAAGGGGAAAGGGGGGCGGCAGGGGGGCGTCCCGTTGTTTAATCAAATAAATTTCTTTTCAACCATGGATTCTCTTACAAAAAAACACAGAACTTTCTCTCCAGTTTCCCTTTTAAACTCGGTTTTATTTTCCCCCAAACAATAAATGCAAACACCCAACCAATCCAAACTCCGGTTTTGTCTTTAAAGTAAACAGTCGGAAAATAAAAGGGAAAAAAAAATAAGTCAGGCTGAGACCCCACACTTCACTTTTTTTATATAAAATTTTTAGAAAATGAATAAACCCCTTTTGGGGGAAACCCAATCAACAAAATCTGGCAAAACCAAATTTTTTAACCCGTCCCTTCCCTTTGGAAAGCAAACCTTTTAGGGAAAACTCCTTTTTTTTTTTTTTTTTTTGCCGAGGAAAAAGATAATAGTGGTCTATAGGGATGGAGGGGGAAGATGGCCTGAAAAAATTTTTGAAAAACACAAAAATGCAAAAAAGCCAAATTTAAGGGAAAACCCAAAATTTTGTATCTATTTTTCTTTTGCTACGACCCACTACCATCTGACTGCAGCAGGTCCTTTCACAGGTTGGATATCTTCCTTTATGTGAAGAACATGCCAAAAAAAGCTCTGATTTAACTGGGACTAGTAAATGGGTGTTCATATCATGTTTTAAAGTTAAAGGGTCCAAAGGGTTTAAAATAGTTGGGAAAAAGGGTTTTTTGAAAATTTTGGTCTCAAAAAAGGGTGGATTATTCCCAACAAAAAGGGTTAAAGCCCTATGAGTCCAGAAAAAAAATTTTGTAAAACTTTTTTTTTTTATAGTGTGAACCTATTGGTTGCAGAGTTCACGGAATGGGGGATAGAACACACATAACCCTCAGCATTTTGCCCCAGGGGACAGAAATGGGCCCCTTAATGTAAAAATAACCCTATACTGTGTGGTATGCTTTTCTACAGTGGGTAATTTTCACCCGAATGTTGCGTTTAAACGTCGTTTAAAAAAAGGAAAAATGAAAAGGTCCCATTAACCCCCTCTAAAATTCTTTTTTGGCCCGATTTTTCTTTGTTTTCAAGAATTTAAAAAAGGTTTTTTTTTAGTATACACAAGCTTTTTCTTGGGGTTTCCAACCACCTCTCCCGCTCTTTTTTTTCGGTTGCTCCAACCCGGGCCCCCAAAACCCTGATGAGGTTTTTCCCTCCCCAACGGAAAAAAACCTTAAAAAAAAAAAAATGGCCCCCTTTTCACTAGGTTTAAAAACAAATTTTGAAAAAACCCTTAAAAAAAACCCTTGGTTTAAAAAATGTCACTTTGAAACCCCCCAAAATTAAGAAACCTTTTTCACACCCTTTCCCCCTGGAACAGAAAAAAAGCCTATTTTAAAAGAAAAAGCCCAAAAAACTTAAAAACAAAAAAACAATAAAACCAAGCACCGCCCCGAACCCAAAAGGGTAGTTTGGGGCTTTGGGGCCCCAATAAAAAATAATTTTTGAACAAAACCCCTAACGTTTTTAAAAAATTCCCCCCTGGGCCCCCAATTTTGGGTGCTTTACCCAAACCCGGGCCAAAAAATTGTTTTTAAAACCCGTGGCCTTTTTTCCGGGTTTTCAAAAAATTTTGGGAAAAAAAGGGGAAAAGTTGGGGTGACTGCCAAAAATTTTAATGATTCCCCAGTGACTCAAGTTAAAAAAATGTAAAAAAAAGCCCCATCAAGGGTTCCCAAAAATTGACCCCAAGGAAAAAAAATGGCCTTTCCCCTTTTACACAGCGAAAAGGGAACCCCCAAACAGAAAAAAGGGTTGGGGGCATTGTTTCCAAAAAAATAACCCCATTAAAACATTTAAAAACCCCAAAAGAATTTTTAAAATTTAAAGGGGGTTAAAAAAAAAGGGGTTTTTTATCTATTTCCCAAACCCGGGCCCTTTTCCCCCTTCCCAACCCCATTTTCCCCCCTCTGCTGTACACACAGGGTTTTAATACCAAAACATTTCTCTCCTTTATTTTTCTTCTAATTTTTTTTCCTTTTTTTACGAAAAAACTTACTTTTTTTTTCATGTAATTTTCATTTGTTTTTTTTTTTTTATAATACGAAGAAAAAATAATAAAAATAAAAAAAAAATTTTCCGTTTTTCACAATTTTTTAAATTTATTTATTTTTTAAACACAAAAAAAAACTAAAAAAAGTTTTTTTAAATTTTCACTTTTCCATCCAGATGTTTAAAAATTTTTGGGAAAATAAAGGCCCCCAAAAGGGAAAAAACTTTTAGGTCTAAAACCCCCTCCCTTTTGGGCCCCTAAATTAAAACCCATAGGGAAAAAATGAGTTTCAGACCTAAAAAAGGTTTTAAAACATGTGGCCCCAAAAATTTTAGTGTTATCGGGGTGGAGCTAAAAGTTTTGGTTTTGGGGGGTTTTAAAGTTTTCTTTTCTGTGTATGTTAAATTTTGATACTTTATTTTTTTAAAAGTGGCTCCCATTTAAAAAAAACCCCATGGGGGAATTTTTTTTTGGTTTTTTTTCTGATTTTCCCCAGTAACTTGGGTGAAAATTAGTTCAGTTACAATGGAAAAACAAGGAAAACCAAAAACATTTTTTAAATAAAAAAAGGGTTTTTTCCATGAAGTAAAATTGAATTGGGGAATTTGCAAATGAAATAAAAACATTTTTTACTATTCATAATTATTAAAAAATTTTGCACTGTTTTTTTTTAGCTGCTCCTTTAGTGGGTCCCCTTGTCCCACAGCTCTCTCCAGGGGGCCCTACACCAAGGGGTGTGAGCTCCTCAGTTTCCCGGTCGCACATTCTCAGACACCACTCTCCTCTCAGGCCCCGCACTTAGGTTCAAAAACCCCGGGGGCTGGGCATTCTACCCCGTCCTCTGTGTTTGTTTTTAATGAGTCAAACCGGCAAATAAATTTAAAAAAAAACCCAATGAGGGGTGTGCATTGATAAAAAGGAAAAAAAATCCACAGGGGTTTTGGGTTTCCTCCGGGGGTTTTTTAAAATTTGGACCCTTTGCTGTGAGGTAAAAACTTTACCCCCCACAAATCACAATCTTTACATAAACAACCCTTTTTTTGACTAGAGAGAGGAAAAAGGGCCCGGGGATGTCCAAAACCTGGGTGGGGCCCCATGAAATGCCCAAATTTAAAAAAATCAAAACTCCCCCTTTTTGAGCACACAGAGCTTAAAAAGCGGGTTCAAGGGGTAACAAAAAAGAAAAAAATCAAGGAAAAAAAAAACCCCATTTAAAGCCCTGGCAGTCCCCGTGAAACCCCTGGCGCCAGAAAGCCCGAAAGCTGGGGGGCTAGTCTGTATATTTCAGGCTCACTTATGGGCAAAAAGGCAGGGGGCCTAATAAACCTTCCTCCTTCTCAGTTTTTTGGGCTTTTTAAGCGTTTTTTCCCCCAAAAAATTTTTGGGGCAGAAAAAAATAAAAAGGGGGGCAAAATTAAAATTGGCCCCTACATTGCCCCCAAAAATCCGGCCGGGGGTTTTAAAAATTAACCGCCAAAATTTACCCCCCCCGAAAATTTTTTTGGGGGCCCTGTTTTTTTTGCACAATGTAAAAGCAATTTAAATTCGGGGCCTTCCTGCACAAAAAAAAGCATTGAAAAAAAGCATCAAAAACGTACCAAAAAAAAGCACCGTGGAGAGCACCCTTATGAAATTTAACCCCAATTGCCCCCTTTTTCGTTTTTTTTTACCTTTTCACCCAAGAAAAAAAGTAAAAAAAATCATCCCAATCACCAAACACAATTTTTTAAAAACCCAAATTAAAAAAAATTAATATAAAAAAAAAAGTTTTTAAAAATCACCCCCTTTTGGCATTTTAAAATCCCCCAAAATAAATTTAAAAAAATAAAGTCCCAAAATGGGATTGTCCCCCTCTTGAAAAAAAACCCATCTTAAAAAAAATATTAATTCCCAAAATCCCTAAAAAACCTGGGGAAAACCCGTTTGAAGAGAAAAATATTCCAAATGGCAAAATTGCATTTTTTTGGAGCAGAAAGTGATCAAATAGTTGCATCTATCCCCAAAAATTTTCCCAAAACAAATACCTTTTGCTCAAAAAAAAAATTTAAATTTTCACTCAGAAACCCTAGGGATAAGTACAAAAAAATTATCGGTTTCAAAATTTTCCCCTGCTTCGAAAATTTTAAAAAAGGAGGAATTTTAATTTTTTTACAGTGTTTTAAAAAAAAATTACAGCCCTTCAAAAAAAAACCCATAAATTGTTTAAACCAAACCCGGAAATTGGGCCTTTTGGGGATATGAAAGAAAAAAAATGGCTTTTTGGAAAGGGGGGAAGGAATTCCCCATTTAAAGGGGTAACAGGCACTTCTTTTTTTCAAAATTGAGGGGTTCCCAAAAACTGTGTTAAAAAAAAAATCTGTGCTAAAGTTTTTAGTGTAAACATTAAAAAGGATGAGAAGATCTCATGTGGCTTCCAGTGTGAAAAACCCCAAAAAGAATCGCATTGGAAAACGAGTGGAAAAACTTTTTTTGAAAAATATCTATTGTAGCCTGAGCTTGTTGTTTTGACTTGGCTAATTCTTCACCTTGACATGGACTTTGCAGACAGTCTGGTGTCCTTGACCAAGTTGGGTACAAATTTTATTTTAGACTTTAGAGTGAACCCGTGTCCTTTCAGTTTAGCTTTTTTTTCACCCCAAAATTTAAAAGAGAATTTACCAAAATTCCACTTTTAAAAGGGTTTTTTATCCTTTCAAAAATGGTTTTCCCGAAAGGGGCAGGAAAACAAGCCCAAATTTCAATTTGGGTGCAATTTTTAAAGCTTTTTTGGGTTTTTCCCGGGCTGTGGAGTCGGAGTCGTGGGTCTAGTTTGGGTCGTCATAAAAAGGGCCGACCCCAACTCCCCAAAAAAAAAAAAAGTTTTTTTCCCGTTAGTTCGATGCAGTGCGAAACAAAAAAGGGAATTTTTGGGCCCAGCCCTGCTACTGCTCCCATATCTTCACCCCTCACATTGGGGGTGTAATTGATGACAGGGGCAGGCAAAGCGCGGGCCCCCGGAGGGAAAAATTCTGCCCCCGGGGAAACAATTTTCCCCCAAAAATTTTCACTTTTTTCCCAAAAAAGTAGAAAATTTTTAAACCCTTCACAAAACTGTCCCGTGGCGGGGCAATTCCTTTATAAACCCCGACAAAAGTTTTGAGATTTTACCGCTGGGGTTAAACGTTTTTTCCCCCCCAACCCAAGTTAGTGTAGAGACCGTTCTCTACCCGGGAAATAATAGATCAGTGTGAGTCATTATCGGATCTGAGGAGGCAATACCATTTTCAAACAAATTCAAGACTTCAAAAATTTTCCGCGTTTTTCATATTTAAAATTTTTTTTGGTCCAAAGTCATTCCAAAAAAAATTTTTTACACTGCAAGAAAAAGGGTAAAATGGTTTAAAACTTGTACTTTCGGGGCTCCATATCTCACCATCCACTAAGTTTTGTACAGAGCTACGAAATTTTTATATACATCATTTTCCATTTATACAAAAAATTTAAATGCAAGTTTTTTGGCATCTCTTTTTTTGTTTTGCCTCCTAAAAAATAAAAATGTTAATTTTATTTTTTTTTTAGTTTTTGGGTAAATCCCCTTTTGGTTTTAAATCTGCCTAACTTCGGGGCTCGGGATCAATTAAAGCGGTCTTGCCCAAAAACTGATCCCAGGCTTTCTACACATCCCAATGTTGGTGCAGACTGAACTGGATAAAATCAGTTTTTTCTTCACTTGCCCACAATTTTCAAAAGATAAAAACATTTTTACCCTATAGCTTGATTATTTTTATCATAAGGTGTAAACAGCCTGATGTTACCATTTTATACAGTAAAATTATTACTTAAACATGCCCTGTATGAGGGGTCAAATCGGAGGCGGGGGTTTTGGAAATTGAGGATCAGGCTTTGCTTGCCGACTCCCCCCCCCTGTTGTTTTACAACCCTTATCTTCGTTTTCTGTAACCTGTTCCCCCCAATGCCGGCCGGTCCCCCCTCCTTTCATTCATTTGGGTGTCGGGTCTACTAAATTTTCATTTGCTGGCCTCGGTGATTCACGGGGGGTGCATTCCTGCCTCTCTCATCAGAATAAGGGGTGGCAACAATTCACACAAAGCGGCCCCCAAAGGGTTTCAATAAAAAAAGCAAAATTGGGTTTTCCCCAATTTCCCAAGGGGGAAAACCGGGCAGGGAATGCGCCCTTAAAAAAAAACGTTTTTCCAAAGCCCCCAAACGGACTGTGCTCTGGATGGTTCATAGAAGACTGGATTCAACTAAAAAAAAACTCCAGTTGTGAGGGGAGAAAAATCATGCTCTAGTTCATAAAAATGTCTAACTGGCAGGGTTGGTAAAGTAAAAAAGCCTTTAAAAAAAAGGACTGATAGGGGGGGAACAGTGAATGTTAAATCGAAGGATGGGGGGGGCAATTATAAGGGGGGGCAGCTGGGATCAACCAGTTTCCAGCGCGCTGGCCCTTTAATCAACGCCCGGGGGCACAGCCCTAAGGGGGGGAGTGCGACGGCCCGCAGGGGGGGTTGAGGAGCAGGGCGTGGGTGGGGAATAGATGCGCCCAGGAAACGAGTGCACCCATGGCCGAAGCACCAAATCCCTTCCGGGGCAGGGGAAAATCTGGGGGGACAGTGAGCCCGGGGCCCGACCTGCGGGGTTTGGGCCCCCTCGGGAAAAAATGTTTTAACTTTGACTTTTAGGGCCATATCTCACCAACCCCTCAATTTGGATACCACATTTTGTAGCAATCATCTTACCTATCTTAACATAATTTGACTTGATATTCCCATTGCTTAGTTCTGCAGATTCGATTGTTACTGTTTTTCTCCTAAAAAAAAAAATGTTAAATTTTTTTATTTTGTTAGTATTTGGTAAATCCACCTTTACTTTCAATACCCCCGAATCCTTCTGGGTCTGGGTCAGATTCAAGCAGGGCTTTAGCAAATCTATCCCAGTCTCTTCCCATGTTTTTCAATGTTTTTGCAGACTGGATTTTGGGAGAACACAGCTTTTTCTTCAAATCTAAACCCCCAAAGGTTTTGGGTTGGTTAGGGTTGGGGGCTGTGGAGGCCAATACAGCAAACCCTTCTTCATTATCATGAACTATTCCTCTCCAACCTTGACGTCTGCTTCAGGTTTTGTCCTGCTGGAACAATTCGCTTTTTCTACCTTAATACTCGGTGTATGAAGTAATTCATCTTTTAGGACACCACATATAGCTTGGCTTTTGGGGGATGGGCTTAATTCCATATTCTTCCCCGCTGTCATGGCCCATATGCGTTTGGAAATTTTCTCTCTCTTTTCTTGGACATCTTTTAGGGCTGCTCGAACCATGACCTTTCACTTGGGGTCAGCCCAAAAACACTGACTATTTGGGAACTGAGACCCGGTTTTTAATTTGTAGTACACAAAAAGAAAAGACTGTCCCACCACCCGGGGCAAAAAATAACAAACATTACATGACAAAATCTGAAACTAAGCTAAGCTAAATGTTAAGGGCAAAGTTATGTAGAATCGCCAAGATCATTGTCTATAAAA
>JAODAL010062278.1:0-19839 GCA_025379985.1 Phyllomedusa bahiana | reverse complement strand
CCCCTCCCCCTTTCCCTACAAGAATACTTGACCATCGTCTTTACCTAAAAAACTAAATTCTAATTCTTTTACTTGATATAAAGTTATGGGTGTCATTTTCTTACTCAAACAAAGAGCTCCTTCAGTTGTTCCTGAAAATGGCTCCTTTGTCAGCCACATGTGCATAATTTATCTTGGAGGCCAGGATGTCCACTGAGGAAGGGTCCCTTAATTAACATTCCCCTTTTGCCTGAGATCTATTAAACAATTTAAAGCAATTTTTATTATATATATATATATTTATTCGTATAGAAGATACAAATATTACCCTCACAATTTTCCCCCTTTGAGCAGATATGTGTGATCAGATCCAATGTTTTTTAGGTTTTTTTCAGGAAAAAGAGGATCCGTCTACCATATTAAAGTCATCAACATATTGAGTTTGTCTATACCCTAAGAGAAGATTTATATTCCCTAAGTCACGATGAGATACAACTATTTGCTTCTTGGTTTTATGCAACATTCACCTTTTATGACATTAAACCCATTTTATACATAAAATATTTATTAATATTTGCAATACACCTTGCATAATCATCTGTAATATCCTGTCAGCCATCCACCCTAGGCCTCTGACCCAATTTGCTTGGTTTAAGAATGAAAAGGAATCCCCCACATGAGTCCTCCTTCATTTGGGTTGTTTCTTCAACCAATCATCAGTCATTTCTACGTTTTATTCAAGTCTGCTCTTATCAGCAAATTTCCTTGCTGGGTCAATGTAATGAAACGGGTGGGCCTAAAAATTGCACACCCCCCTTTCTCATGTTTCATAAGTTTCATATTTTTGTAAGGCCAAAAAAGACAGACCCCCCATCCAGTTCGCCTTTGTGCCAGGTTTGATCAGAGGAGGCAAAAACCCCAATGGGGTTTAGAACCCAAAATTGTCCTATTTTAGGGAAAAATTCCTTCCCGATCCAATTGGCAATCCGGAAAATCCTGGATCAATGACCCCTCACAAAATCCTAACACTATAATTTATATTAATTATGCTCCAGAAATACATCCAAACCCTTTTTGAACATTTAGTGAATTCACCATGAAAAAGTTCCTCTGGCAGAAGTTCCACATCTCATTTCTTACAGTAAAAACCCTTTATGTTTATGTAAAACTTTCGTTCCCAAGACGTAGAGGACGCCCCCTGTTTAGAACAGCCCTGGTATAAATAAATTTTGGGAGAGTTCATATTGACCTTTGATTATTTTAAACATATTTTTTAATGCCCCCGAAGCCGTACTTTATCTCTAAAGTAAATCCCCTAATCTTGCAATCTTTTTTGGGGTACTGTAGTCCCAAAGTCCTTTTATATTTTTGTTGCCGCCTTTGTACCTGTTTCAAGCTCTACAATGTCTTTCCTGTGCACTGGTGCCCAAAACTGTACACAATATTCCATGTGTGGTCTAACCATCGCCCTCTACTGTCTCTCCCTCAGTTTTTTTCAAAGGGCCAACATTTTCTGTTTTAATCTTTTTACTATTTATATAATAAGATAGTCTAAAACTATCGTATGTTGATTAGTTACTAAGATGACCTGATCTAGCTGAGCACTGGTACGATTCTGTAAGGCCCATAATGTCCCAGATCATGCCCATGTAAGTAAAAATCTGGCCTCTACTCACTAATCGCAAGTTTGCATTACCATAGGATATAGAAATAAAGTACTTTCAATTTTATTACCTATACCCAAGGTAACTAAATGAGGTTTCCCATTTCTCCTTGGTTTGTTAACTGCTGCTCTTTTATATAATGTATGTCTGGGTATCTTGTTTATGTCTACATCTTTATGGGGGACTAAGAAAGTAGAAGGTGACAGCCTGGCTATAGTGCATGTTCCTTCTACTCCAATAGGAAATCCATTATATGCACATTTCCCACAGACATAATACATGTCTTCTGGTAAGTCTTTCAGATGTGTGAACCCATGTAACAGATTTATTGCTTTTCATGTACAATGGAGCAGTTGTATTTTTACACACATCTCATCCCTTTTCCTTTTTACTATCCCCAAATCCTCCACCGTATTCCAAAATCCACATTACAAAACATTACCATTATCTTGAGGTGCTTGATTGCTAAAAGTCCCTTTTCCAAATGCAGCCACTCATCCCCATCTCCAAAAGGGAAGTATTTATTCCCTTCCCAATTTGGATCATGGTTATCTACTACTAAACAAGTAGCTCCTACCTTTACATGGGTTCATACATTATCACAAATAGAGGACTTACCTATTGACACTTTTGTTCAGGAGCCCATATTTTTCCTAACTCTACTATTGGGACTGGTACTCTCTTAAATTCCCAACCCGCTTGTACTAACACACTCACAGTCTGACCCTCTTTTGTATGTGTTGTGAGGTTAATTTGGAAAAAGGGTGAATGTGTCTATCCTGCTATGGGTAAGGGTACTCCAGTGGTATTCCATCGTTAATCCATTGCTAGATAAGGCATAGTTCTTGCACTTGCTGGGGTGTGCGTACATATCCAACTGTCACTGTACTTTGTGTCAGTATTTTCTACAAGTGAATCCCTATAATAGTTTATGATGTTTTCAGGAACTTATTATCCCAAGGGATTGTTCAGAATATCATGTAGTGTGTAAGTTACCACCCCCATGTGAGTCAACAGTAAAAAATAAACAGCGTTTTCCATCTTTTTTTAATCACGGGGAGGAGTAATCCTTTTGCAGTGGTTGGCGTGGACACAGTTGTTCTTTCCCTCTAGTTTCACCGAGGTTTCAGTTGTCAGCAGAATTTGGAAGGAGAAATCATAACGAGGTTCAAGGCTCCTTCTCACGTGTCTTTTAAGGACAACCCAGTCACCTAGCTCAAGGATGTGGCTGCTTAGATCACTGCTTGGATCTGGAATGGAATCAAAAACATTTATTTACTGCTTTAAGGTGTTTGTGCAGGGTCTGTACATATCCTGTCATACTGCTATGTTGCATCTGTAAGACCTGTGGGAAATAGAGACCTGTCTTAGGGGAAGTACCAAACAAGATCTCATAGCGAGATAGCTTTGTTTTTCTGTGGGGTGTACAATAAACTGAGAACAAAGCTATTGGCAAACACTCTGGCCATGGTTTCCCTGTTTCCTCCATAGTTTTTTGAATTTTAAGCTTTAGAGTTCCATTCAACTGCTCTACTTTTCCATTGCTCTGAGGATGGTAGGGAACATGAAAGGCCTGTTCTATTCCTAAAGCACCTGTCACTTCCTTCATGATTTCCTCTGTGAAGTGTGTTCCTCTATCACTCTCTATTGTTTCTGGCAGCCCATATCAACAAATAAGTTCCTTAATTAACTTTTGGGCTGTTGCTTTTGCTGTTGCTTTCGGTACTGGATAGGCTTCAGGCCAACCGGAAAAGAGGTCTACGCAAACAAGGACATATTCATATATCCCAACTTTGGGAAGTTGTATATAGTCTATTTGCACTCTCTGGAATGGATATAGCGGTCGAGGCGTGTGTTTCTGTGGGACTTTTACTACTTTACCTGTATTGTGCTTTGCACATATCTGTACTAAAGCCAGGAGCAACCCAATGTTTGTCTACTAGCGAACACATAGCGGTCTTGGACTGGTGGGTCAGCCCATGGGCTGCTTGGGCCATCATTGGGAAAAGAACACGTGGGAGGCAGAGCTTATTGCCCACACTCCACAGGCCACCCTCATTCAATTTGGGCTCTCTGTTTTCTCCCACTCCCCCCTTTTCCACCTTCTGAGCTTGAGATTGAAGGGTCCTAAGGACATCAGGGGTAACAGGGCCTATGGTGGACACAGCCTGTACATTCACAAGATCCTTAACCCTAGGCTTTATCGCAGCAAATTTTGCCGCTTCATCTGCTCTAGCATTTTCCCTTGCTTCGGGGCTGTCAGATTTTGTGTGTGTCTTGACCTTAATTATTCCAAGCTCTGTAGGCAATAACAGGGCTTCCATTAGGTCTCTGACACTTTCTGCATTCTTGATGGGTTTACCATTTGATGTTAGGAATGCCCGGGATCTCCATATGGAACCATAATCATGGGCTATTCCAAATGCATAGCGTGAGTCTGTGTATATGTGTAACGACCTAGGTAGTGGATCCGCTGGGTCACCACAAGCGGTGGTAGAAGCCACACCAGGGAGCGGAATCTAAGTGGGTCCCGGTTTTCACCAGAGCCGGCTGCAAAGCGGGATGGACTTGCTGCGCCGGGATTCCACCAGGTCGCTATCCCTGATGTGACTTGCTTGCGGTGACAGCCGGGGTGCAACGAAGTACCAAATCGACAGGAAAACTCATAGTCAGGGACGGGCCAAGAGGTCAGGGCAAGCAGCGAAGGTTCGTGGTCAAGAGACGTAAGCTGGAGGAACTGGTACACGGATCTGGCAACCGGAATGTAAAACAGGCTTCCTCGCATAGGGTAAGGGCACTATGGATTCGGCGGAGACCAGGAAGAGGTGGAGCCCATATATAGAGTCAGCGACCGCCAACTCCAATTTCCGGTGCCCTGTCCCTTTAAACCCGGGAGAGCCAACGCGCGCGCCCTAGGGAGCGGGGACGCGCGCACCGGCCGGCAGACAGAAGAGAAGCGACAGGAGCGTGGTCAGGTGAGTCCGTGCGCCCGTGGGAGTGAGCGCGCCCGCGGCGCAATGCTCCCCGAGCGCAGCAGGGACGGGCAGGGACGAGTACCCCCCATTCGGTATCCCACTCCCTCTGATCCGAAGAAATTTCCAAAGCAGTTCCCGGTCCAAGATGGTTTCCTCCGGTTCCCAAGATCTTTCTTCCGGCCTGAATCCCTTCCAATCAATAAAATGACGTTTCCCCCTGATCGTCTTCATGGCCAGAATTTCTTTCACCGTAAAGACATCTGAGGTATCAGTTGCCGGAGAAGAAGGTGACACCCTACGAGAATATCTGTTTAGAATGAGTGGCTTGAGCAGGGAAACGTGGAAGGAATTCGGGACACGCATGGAGGGGGGATGCCGGAGCTTGTAGGACACCGGGTTGATTTTCTTTAGGACCACAAAAGGACCAAGGTAGTGGGGCCCCAATTTATAGGATGGAATCTTCAGACAGATATACCTGAAAGACAGCCAGACCTTATTCCCAGGAGCAAACGAGGGTGGAGACCTCCTGTGCTTATCCGCTTGCAGCTTCATCCGAGCAGAAGCCTGACGCAGAGATCGTCGGGTGTTGCTCCAGACGGCCTTTAGGTCCTGAACCACGGAGTCCACGGCAGGGATGTCAGAGACCGTTGACAGAGGGAGGGGTGGGCGGGGATGAAGACCATAAACCACAAAGAACGGAGAGGCACCTGCCGACTCCGAATCCAGGGAGTTGTAGGCAAATTCCGCCCAAGGTAACAGACCCGACCAATCGTCTTGCTGGGCCGACACAAAATGTCGTAAATAATTCTCCAGGACCTGATTGACTCTCTCCACCTGGCCATTAGTCTGCGGATGATACGCCGAAGAGAAGTCCAGATCCACTTTCAGCTGGAGACAGAGGGACCGCCAGAATCTGGAGACAAATTGCACACCACGATCCGACACAATGTGACGGGGAAGGCCATGCAGGCGGAAGACGTGCTGGAAGAGCAGGGACGCCAAACGAGGCACAGAGGGCAAACCAGCAAGTGGTACAAAGTGTGCCATTTTCGAAAATTGGTCGACGATGACACAAATGACGGTATTACCAGCCGACAACGGGAGATCTGTGATAAAATCCATGGCAATATGGGACCAAGGGTGGTCCGGGATGGGTAGTGGCAGAAGCAACCCCGTCGGCTTAAGGTGGGGAGTTTTATTACGGGCATATGAAGAACATGCCTCTACAAAGTCCTTGACATCCTTGCCCAGGTCAGGCCACCAGTAGTAACCACCAATGAGCTGCGCCGTCTTCCCTACTCCCGGGTGACCGGAAATCCGCGAGCAATGCCCCCACTTCAGGATTCTCCTCCGAAGCGCCGGACGTACGTAAGACTTGCCCGCAGGTATCTGCCGAAGATCCATCGGAGCTGCCACAATCATATGGTTAGGCGGAATAGGAGGGGATTCTTCACCCACGGTGTCCGAAGCCCGAGACAGAGCATCGGCCTTAATGTTCTTCTCAGCTGGGCGGAAGTGGATAACAAAGTTAAACCGCGAGAAGAACAAGGACCAACGAGTCTGCCGAGGATTCTTGTGGTCTGAATAAATGGTAACAGGGTGACGAGCCCCCTCAAGCAGATGGCGCCATTCTTCTAGGGCCATTTTGATAGCCAACAGCTCGCGGTCACCAATAGTGTAGTTCTTTTCGGCCGGAGAGAATGTTTTAGAAAAGAACCCACACGTGACTGTCTTGCCTTTGGAATCTTGCTGAAAGAGCACTGCCCCTGCTCCCATTGAAGACGCGTCCACCTCCAGGAAGAACGGCTTCTCGGTATCCGGGCGAGACAGGACAGAAGCGGTGGCAAAAGCTTCCCTGAGCCGAGAGAATGCGTCTTCCGCCGCCTTAGGCCACGACCTAGGGTTGGCAGCCTTCTTCGTCAGGGCCACAATAGGAACCACCAGCGACGAAAAATGTGGGATAAACTGGCGATAGTAGTTCGCAAAGCCAAGAACCGCTGGATAACCTGAAG
This sequence comes from Phyllomedusa bahiana, assembly GCA_025379985.1. Taxonomy (NCBI): domain Eukaryota; kingdom Metazoa; phylum Chordata; class Amphibia; order Anura; family Hylidae; genus Phyllomedusa; species Phyllomedusa bahiana. The sequence goes on along the minus strand of JAODAL010062278.1, from coordinate 13,209 downwards.
GCCGATTGGCCGAGGCCACTGCAGGACTGCAGAAAGCTTGGTCGGGTCCATCTGAAGTCCCTTGGCAGAGACGATATACCCTTTGAAGGGCAGACTGGACTGGTGAAACTGGCACTTCTCTAACTTGGCGTACAGGCGATTCTCACGAAGACGTCTAAGGACCTGGCACACATGGAGACGATGGGACTTGAGATGAGGGGAGAAGACCAGAATGTCGTCCAGGTACACGACCACACAGGAATACAAGAGGTCCCTGAATATCTCATTAACGAAGCCCTGGAACACAGCAGGAGCGTTGCAGAGGCCGAAGGGCATGACTAAATACTCAAAATGCCCATCCCGAGTGTTGAATGCCGTCTTCCATTCATCGCCTTCCCGAATTCGGATGAGGTTGTAGGCCCCTCGCAAATCCAACTTGGAGAAAACCTTGGCACCGCAGAGCCAATCGAAAAGTTCCGTGATCAGAGGCAGAGGGTAGCGGTTCTTCACCGTGATTTTATTTAGGCCACGGTAGTCGATGCACGGACGTAAAGAGCCATCTTTTTTCTCAACGAAAAAAGAATCTGGCACCGGCTGGAGACGTGGAACCTTTGGATAAAGCCCCTCTTGAGGTTCTCCCATATATAGGCCGACATGGCTTCGGTCTCAGGAACAGACAGCGGGTAAACTCTGCCATGAGGAGGGCTTGTGCCAGGCAATAGGTCGATGGGGCAATTGTAGGGGCGATGCGGGGGCAAGGTCTCGTCTCCTTTTCCGAAAATACGTCCGCGAAGTCTTGGTACTCCGGAGGCAGACCAGGCAGAGGTTTAGGAGGCGTTGGTGGAGAAATGGGGAGCACCGGGCGAGGTGACACAAGACAACGGGACTGGCAGTCTTGTCCCCAACACGTTACTTCGCCCGTTTCCCAACTCAGCATAGTGGCATGGAGCTGCAGACACGGGAGCCCCAAGAGGCTTGCCGAGGAGAAGTGGGGCAGCACGTCGAATGCACTCTTCTCTCTGTGGAGCGCCCCCACCTGCATAGACACTGGCACTGTACGGTACCCGGATGGAGTCTCATAGAATCTCACCATTCACGGAAGAGATGGCTAAAGTCTTGACGAGAAGGACCACGGGAAGACGAAGCTTCATCACCAGCGCAGCGTCCATGAAATTTCCAGCAGAACCGGGGGTTCAAGAAAGGTTTGGAAACTTGAACTTGGGCTCCAGAACAGGACAACGATCAAAACCGGCATGGTTAGTCGAGGAGAGGAACTATTCACACCTAGGGACGCCTCTCCCACATGACCTAGGTGCGTGCGTTTCCCGGACGAGGGAGCAGGGTACAGTCTCGTAGGAAATGCTCTGGACTGGCGCAATACAGGCAAAGCCTCTCTGCACGACGTCGAGACCGCTCCTGTTCAGTAATCTGGACGCGGTTAATTTGCATGGGCTCTTCCCCCGAGTGTGCGGGGAAGCGTTGGTAACGGAGGGTTTTCTGGAACACCGGAGCCAGGCGGGGGGAAAACCGGCGAGGCCGAACTGAGTCTCGTTCTTGACGGAGCTCCTCTTGTCTCTCAGAGAAGCGCACGTCGATACGGGTGGCCAAATGGATGATCTCACTGAAGGACGTCGGGAGATCTGTTGCCGCCAGTGCATCCTTAACCCGGCTGGAGAGGCCCTTCTTGAAGGCTGCGCATAATGCCGCCTCATTCCACGATAGCTCTGAGGCCAGCGTGTGGAATCGGACGGCGTACTCTCCTACGGAAGTATCCCCTTGGCGCAGGTTCAACGAAGCGCGTGCTGGTTCTTCAAATACAGCTCTGAACTACTTAAGGAAGGTCTGCAGATCCGCTGTCACTGGATTGCCCCTGCCCCAGGGGGAGTGGGCCAGGCCAGGGCCTTCCCAGAAAGCAGACTGACAACGAAGTTTACCCTAGACAGTTCAGAAGGGAACTGGTCGGCCATCAGTTCGACGTGCATGGAGCACTGCGTAACAAATCCCCTGCAGAGTTTCGGATCGCCGTCAAACTTAGAGGGAAGCGGCAGCCGGAGTTTGGGTGCCAGGGAGGCAGAGGAGTGGCTGGATTTAGGAGGAACCACAGGAGGAGACGAGGGCTGCTGCTGAGCAGAAATTTAGTTGCTGCATCATGGCAGTCAATTGGTCTAACTGCTGCGCCTGTTGTGCCAACTGCTGGGAGTGCTGAGCCACAATAGTCGTAAGGTCCTCAACACTGGGTAACGGCATCTTGGCGGGATCCATGGGCGAATCCAACTGTAACGGACCTAGAATGTGGATCCACTGGGTCACCAAAAAAGCGGTGGGTTAGGAAAGCCACACCGGGGAGCGGAGTCAAAGTGGGGTCCCGGTTTTCACCAGAGCCCCCCGCCAAAGCGGGAGGGGACTTGTTTGCGGGGGATTCCACCAGGTCGCTACCCCTAAATGCGACTTGCTTGCGGTGGACAGCTGGGGTGCAAGAAGTACCAAATCGCCCAGTCAAACTCGTAGTCTGGATGGGCCCAAGAGGTCAGGGTAGGCAGCGAAGGTTCGTGGTCAAAGAGACATAAGCGGAGGAACTGGTACAAGGATCTGGAAACCCGGGAAAACATTAAAACAGGCTTCCTCGCATAGGGTAAGGGCACTATGGATTCGGCGGATTTCCAGGAAGAGGTGGAGCCCTTATAAAAAATGTAGCCACCGCAACCCCAATTTCCAGTGCACTGTCCCTTTAAATCCGGGAGAGCCGGCGCGCGCGCCCTAGGGAGCGGGGACGCGCGCATCGGCCGGCAGACAGGAGAGAAGCAACAGGAGCGTGGTCAGGTGAGTCCGTGTGCCCGTGGGAGCGAGCACCCCGCAGACCGCGCAGCAACGCTCCCCGAGCGCAGCAGGGTGCGGCGGGGATGAGTGCGCCGCACCGGGAAACCCCGGGGCTGCTGGCGCCACTCGTGACAATATGTTTGCAGTCTTACCCCGGCCGCTTTTCATGCCTCTGGGGAGTGCTTTCAACTCTGCTTCTTGCCCAGGACAAATGTGGGGGGAAGTGGTTCAGCTTTGATTACCTCATGTTGCGTGACCACTGCATATCCGGTATGATACCTGCCGTCTTCCTGGTACCTGGATCCATCAACCAAAAACTCAAAATCTGGATTAGGGATTGGGAAATCTTTCACATGGGCAAATCCTGTGGTTTCTTGTGCCATCAGGGCCACACAATCATGTTCTTCCTCATTTATACCATCCACTTCCTCCCCCTTTGGGTCTAGGTTCAAGGGCAATAGAGTAGCAGGGTTCAAGGTTTTACATCGATTCAGTGTGACATTTGGGGGCATCAATAATGCACATGCAGGTGTAGCTGACATGCCATAGAAATATGTCGTGGTTGTACCTGAGAGAGAATACTATGTACATCATGTGTAGTGTATATTGTAACAGGGTAATCCAACACAATCACTGAAGCTTTGTGTAAATGTACTTGTACTGCAGTGACTACCCGTATACATGAGGGGGCTCCTCTCGCCACTGGATCTAATCTAGCTGAATAATACGCTACTGGTCTCTGCTGTGTCCCATGTGACTGTGTAAGGACTGCCATGGCATGACCATCCATCTCAGTGTAGTACAGTGAAAATGGCTTGTCATAATCAGGTGTGCCCAAGGCGGGTGCAGAGGAGATTAACAACTTCAAAGTTTGGAAATTGTTAAGTGCTTCTTCTGTCAGCTTAATTGGCTGTGTGGTCAAACACTCATAAAGAGGTTGCATTTTACAGAGGGAAACAGAGCGTATCCAAGGTCTACAATATGATATTTGACCTAGAAATGTCCGGAGCTGTGTAGATTCTTAGGAGGAGTCAAGTCTGTATGATCTGTATTCGTTCTCCAGTCAGGTGCCTAACACCAGCTGATAAAACAATTCCCCAAAAAGGTAAACTTTTTTTTTGTAAAAAATTTGTGCTTATCCTTCGACACTTTGCAGCCTTGTTCAGCTAGAAAACATAAAGAGAGATTGTAGCCTCTTCCCCACTCTTTCTCTGTCATTTTAACAATCAATAAGTCATCAATATATTGCAACAATATTGTCTGTGAGTCAGGTGGTGTCCATTGTTGCAGCACTGAATACAGAGCTGCTGTATATTGTGTCGGGGAGTTCTGTGCCCCTTGGGGTAACACAGTCCATGCATAGTGCCTCCCTTTAAAAGTAAATACAAACAGGTATTGGCAGTCTGGATGTAAAGGTACACTGAAAAAAGCATTGGCGAGATCTACCACTGAAAAGTGAGTAGCTTTATTGGGTACTTCAGCAAGTAAAGTATGTGGGTTTGGTACAACTGAAGGTGAGTAAACTCTGTAAATTTCATTTATAGCCCTAAAATCATGCACCATCCGGTATGTGACAGATGTACCTGGGGCCCCTTCTTCTTTACGGATACAATGGGGTATTACATGGAGAAAGGAAGGTGATCTTCAGAGCTCCTGCTTCTAGCAGCTCTACAATTTAAACTGACCAATGGCTGTTCTTGTGTTGGGCTAAGGGGGTACTGTGCTATGCGTGGCAAAAATGACACTGGTTTGACTTGTACTTTTACAGGGGTCACCTTTAATCTGCCTATGTCTGTTTTTACTGGTTGCCCAGAATTTGTCAGGAAATGCTGCAAGTGAAGTAAAACTGAATATTGGCAGTTTCTTGACCTTGTGCGCACAGAATCAAAATTACACAGGCATTTAGCTTTCACATCTGGTCCTCTGTCCCCCAGGGGTTAATGTGACTGTTTTCCATCAGACTTGAAATGTATATGAGCTTGTAAAGCCTGAAGAACATCTGCTCCCAAAAGGTTTACTGACTAAGAACCGTGTGAGTATCTTATGTGAGGATGGAACCCTCCCATCTCCTGTGTGCATCTCAGCTTGTATTGGTATAGTCAGGGGAGTGTCTATGGCATTACCATCTACACCCGTGCAAGTTATAAAATCATCAGTTATCTCATAGGGAAAAATATCATTTATGTTGCATGACTGATTTTGCTTGCACCAGAATCTAAGAGAAAGACCCAATGTTGTACCTTCACCCAGAGTTACCCGCAGCATAGGTTGTAGTCCAACAGAAGAAGATACTTTTACTACATTCACATTGTACCCTTGCTTGCTGATTTCCTATTGTTCATGTATTTCCCCCTCTTCAGGTGGTAGAGGCACCTGGGGGAAGGGAAGGGGGGGTAAGGACATAGTCTCCATACATACCCTGGCCTCCCACATCTGAAACAAATTATCCGTCTCCGCCTCTGTCCTCTCACCCCCTCCTCTCTCTGATTTTGATAAACAAATGTTCCCTTAGGCTTTCTTGCCAGATCCTGTTCTAATCCTTTTGCTACTTGTAATAAATCTTTTGGGTCCATACCACGCCATTCTGGTCTAGCTCTGGTTAGCCCATCCCTTATAGATCTTTGTTGTCCATCTTTGGAAGCTGTACCCAGTATCCTAAACTCCAGCTTCACTCTTGGGGAGTACCCCCTGTCTGTCCATTTTCATCTGTAGCATAGCAAAAAAACTTTTCAAATGCTTCTCCCTTCTCTTGGGTTACATCTGATAAATTTACTGACTGCTCTGCTTGCTTTTCCTGTGCCCAATTTCTAATTAGCTGACAATACTCCTCTCCTGATGACCCTGTATGCAACCACCCCCAACCTTCCCTTGACATTCTTGAAGTTTTATCGGGTTCAAATACTTGTTCAAGAATGTGACTAGTAGAAGCATCTGTTTTTGCTCTTGTCAGGGCCTCAAGATCCATCCATGTACATTTATAGGTGGCCTGGATCTGAGCTAATGCCTTAGCATATTGTGTAGGAGAAGTCTTGGGTACGGAATGTTTAATCATATCTTTCTGGTCTCCTGGACTCCATGGTTTATACTCGGTCACCTGAACAGTCTGTGACACTTGGTTAAGGTCATGACCCTGTAGGGGCAATATCTGGTTCCCTCTGCCATCTCCCACATCTGGAGGCATAGCATATCCAGATATTGAGGAAACCTGACTGGTACTACTGGTACTATTGTCTCCCTGCCACATATCTAGGATTGTAAGTGGTGTGGATACCCCTCCAAATAAGTTTTGTGCAGGGGTCGCCCAAAGGGGAAGTATTATACCCCTGAAATGTAACAGGAGCATTAGGTCCCACCTGACCCCCAGTTACTTGGGTGCGAATCACTATAGGATATAGGCCAATTTTGGATTTTGGTCGGGGGGCCCCACAACTTACACAAGTACCATATACTCTTTCCTATAGTGGTCTCTCTACATCCTCCTTGCCATGATTCCTTAGACACACTCTCCCATTTCTCTGCTTCTTCAGACAAATCATTATCAGCCAACCATCCTCTATGATTCTTTTTGGAAAATTTTCCATAAATCAATTTTCCATCACCCTTCTTTAGTTAGTCCTGCTTTCTTCAATAATTTCCGGCTATTCTTCACTGCTTGTTTTCCCATTATTTCCTCTAAAATTTCTATTGCAGTCTTTCCTTTTAGAGATAATTTTTCACTGCCCAACGAGTTACCCATTACTCGTTCCAAATTCTACGGTGTCGTCACACCCAATTAGTTAGCATAATACCTCTGATGTGGTTAGATTCAAAATTCTAAACCACTCATTCAAGTTCCTAACTATTAAACAAATTAGTTAGCATCATACCTCTGATGGTTAGATTAAAAATTCTAAACCACTCATTCTTGTCCCTAACTATTAAACAAACCGGTTGTCCTACCTAAGGCAAAATTCAATAATCTTGTCTGTCTGGCTTAAACAACAGACTGAAATAATTTCTCTAAACTTTCACTATTTTCTGCAATAACCACTATCATAAAGAGCAGGTCACACTCATTGAAATTTAAATCATTGTGCTGACAATACCCAACAACCTATTCAGCTCTATTCATTCATTCATGGAGGGATTCACTCCCCCCTCCCTCAGGAATTTCCTTTGTTCACACTGCAGTCAGCTCACGTGCAGGACTCTCAGTTACCAATCTTTGTCACCTCTCATGTCAAGCAAAGCAAACACAAAGCACAAATTCTATATCATACAATTTCACTTAAACTTAATCAAACTCAATCGCCGCACAAAAGACTGTAGTGTATTCAGAGTAAAATCTATTGATACCTCCCTTCAAGGGGAGTCTCTTTATCATATAATCCACAGTTCAGATGTGCTCCCAACAACATTATCCTACCATGAGGATGTTGTTGGTTATATTTCTTTCACTTGGGGTGCCTCATCAAGCAGAGAGCCTCATACGTGTCATCAATCAATGCATACACTCCCTTTCAGACACCCTCCTATTTTTTTATATGTTATATTCAATTGTTCCACATCCAATCACATTCAATCACTGTTCACTATCCAAACAACACACATTTATATATATATATATATATATATATATATATATATATATATATATATATATATATATATATATATATATATATATATATATATAGTATTGAACCACAATCACATAATTTCATTTCATATTTTATTAAGATTCTTAGGTCAGATGACTATAGCGATCCGGGAAAAAACAGCCGGACAGAGAAGCCAATATTGAAAAGACAGAATATATATATAGTAAGAAAATATAAAATATATTGCTTACCTTTTTGATTTGATGCGCATCTGTTTATTCTGCTTTACAAGTATTGTTCATCCCGTTTTGGTCCGGATGCCCAAATCGATTTTCTGAGCCCCACGTTGGGCGCCAGATGTTGTAGCTGCCAAAATGGCGTTTAGATGTTGATCGGGTTTTCAAATTAAAAATCAGTGGAGGTAAAAAAAAGTTCAAAATGTATTCAATGCAAGCATTGGAAGTCACACAGTAACAGTCAGCAGCCTGTATAACCCATGTGTCTTCTAACACAGACAAAGGAAGTTCCCAACCTTTATAGCCTAATCCCTACCCCCTTCTACAAGAATACTTGAGCCAATCGTCTTTACCTAAAAAAAAACTAAATCTAATTCTATACGTTGATTTAAAGTTATGGGTGTGTTTTCTCACTCAAACAAAGAGCTCCTTCATTTGCCCCTGATCAAGGCCCTTTGGTCAGCCACAGTGCGGGAAAATTTTTTTTGGGAGCCGGATGTCTACTGAGGAAAAGGGTCCTAATTAACTTCCCCTTTCTGCTGAGATCTTGCATCTGTTTTTTGGGGCTGTTACAAAAATTTAAGTTATATATAGTATAAAAAGTATAAAAATACAAAATTACCCTCCAACAGAAAGCCTTTGTTTTCAGTCTCCAGCACATGTACCCCCTAAATACGGTGAATGAAATAATTATATGATCCCTTGATGATTTTGTAAGTTTGCCCAATAAAAAGGAAATGAACAGCTATATTCTAAGGGTGGGTTTTAATTTTAACTTTAAAGAGACAAATATCAAAAATAAAATCCAGAAAATCCTTGTATAAATTATATAAATTTTTTTGCTTTTCTGAGAGAAATAAGCATTTTATCCCCCACCAACCATTAAGAGTTTTGGCTTTACAACCTTACACACTCCTTAAACAACCGTTACCTGATAAAATATTTATCTTTAAAGTCACCTTTTTAAAAAACTCCTGTTCACAGATTCAATTAATTAGTCAGCTCCCTATGACATGGGGAAGACCAAAGACTTTTTAAAGAACTTTAAAGGTTTTTAAAAAACCCAAGTGCCCCCAAGGCCCCCCCGCTCAAGAAGGGACATGTCAGGCCCTCTAAAATTTTTCCATTTAAGACCTGGGGATTTTGGAGTGGGGAAGGTGCGTGATCAAGACAAAAAGAGATTAACCAACTCGCCCGGGTTTTGGGGGACAGAAATGCGTCTTGACCAAAGAACACTGTCCCCACTGTCAAGCATGGAGGTGTAAATATTATGTTTCGGGGGTGTTTCTCTGCTAAGGGCACAGAACTACTTCACCACATCAATGGGAGAATGAATGGAGCCATGTACCGTAAAATCCTGAGTGACAATCTCCTTCCCTCCGCCAGGACATTAAAAATAGCTAATGGCTGGGTCTTTCCGCAAGACGATGACCCAAAACACCCAATTAAACCAACAAAGGAGTGGCTCAAAAAGAAGCACATTAAGGTCATGGAGTTGCCTAGCCAGTCTCTAGACCTTAATCCTATAGAAAAACATATGGAGGGAGTTGAAGCTCTGAGTTGTAAAGTGACAGCCTCAAAATCTTAATGATTTAGAGATGATCTGCAAAGAGGAGTGGGCCAAAATATCTTCGGACATGTGCGCAAACCTCATCATCAACTACAAAAAAAGTCTGACTGCTGTGCTTGCCAACAAGGGATTTGCCACAAAGTATTTAGTCTTGTTTGCCAGAGGTATCAAATACTTATTTCTCACTGCAAAATGCAAATAAATGTGTATAATTAATACAACCTGATTTTCTGGATTTTACTTTTGATATTCTATCTCTCAATGTTAAAATTAACCTACCCTTAAAATTATAGACTGTTCATGTCATTGTCAGTGGGCAAACTTACACAATCAGCAAGGGATCAAATAATTATGCTTATGTATGCTTAAAACTATAGATGTTTAGAATTAAAGGAGTTTCTTACCATGCTGTTTCACAGAGTCAAGCTTCAGGCTCCGTCTTCCTGTTCAGGCTGCGGGCAATTCTTCAACAATGATGTGCATATTAGCTTTACTATTCCTAGCAGAGCCTATTAGGGTTAGTCCACACACCATGGTTTTCAGACAGTTTTTCAGGCAGTTTTCAGATTTGAAAACCATCTGAAAACTGTCAACCAGTCCCCTAAACTTCAATAAAAATGCAAACTGTAGTCTACACAGCTCGGATTTTCTGATGGTTGGATTTTAAATATGCACATTCTTCCGCCCGGTTTTCGGGCTGAAGATGTATTGGTCAAGGGTTAAAGGGGGGCGGCGGGAATTCTACAAAACCGAAAGACAGAACCATCTCCCGAAAACCACCCAAAAGCCCAATTTAAAATACCACCCGGATTCTTTAAACAGAATATGACTGCCATTTTACCACTGCCGTTTGGCCTTAGCCTTAGATACACATCAGTGCTTACAGAGCTCTAATGGGTGAAAGCTTGTCAGTAAGAAACATAAGAGACAGCAGGAAGTAACTTCACCATCCGACTAGGGCTGCTAGAGCATAGGGAGGTGGCTGGTAACTAGAAGAGCTTGGGTAAATAAGTAGGAGATAAGAACTGCTCTAACTTTAAAATGAGGCAAAATCAGAACAGCAATGCACACTGCCAAGCAAAAGGGTAGCAATGTTTTGAACTTTTGACTTTCAGGATCCACATCTCACCATCCACTACCATTATTTTATAGACAATCATCTTAGCTATCTCATACATAAATTTGACTTTCAATTATTAAGCAAATGTTTAGTTATGCAGATTATTGTCATGTAACTGCATTGTTACTGTTTTGCTCCTAGAAATCTAAATTTTTGTTTTTATTTTATTTTGTTAGTATTCTGTAAATCCACCTTTGGCTTTCAATATTACCTGAATCCTTCTGGGCTCTGGATCAGATTCAAGCATGCCTTGGCCAAAATCTGATCTCCAGGCTTTTCTTCGCGTTCCCAATGTTGGTGCATACTGGTCAACTCACTTAAGTACAAATACACCTTTTTCTTCAACTATAGCCACAAGTGATGGATTTAGCTTATGGATAGGGATTGTGGGAGCCAATCCATCAACTCTACTTTATTTTATTGAACCTTTTCTTTGCCAATCTTGATGTATAATTTGGGTCATTGTCCTGCTGGAGCACTATGTTGTCCATTTCTTACCCATAGTTCTCAAGTGTACAAAGTAACTCGTCTAGTAGGATACTCACATAGCTCAGCATTGACACCACCATCGATCCTGGTCAAGTATCCTTTATCTGTGAAATAACCCCATATCATCCGGCTTCCTCCATCAAACTTGACATTTTCTTCAATTTTTCTTTCTCATTAGCCCCCTTTTCCTTCGATTCTTCCAGACCCTTTTGAAAAATCGGGCCCCGGGTTTCATTTTCCCTTTTGTCTTTTTTATTCTAAATCATCCATTTCCAATCCTCTACTGTTCACTTTTTCATCGGGTTTTAAAAAACTCAACCCAAATTGCTTTTTTTTATGGGATATGAATTTGGGGGTTTTTCTTAAATTTTTTTTTGGGGCCCCACCATTCCAGACCTGTGAATAGTTTTGGGCATGGTGCTTGCAAAGATGTCTGGGGTTTAAACTATTACAAACCCATACAACCAAACATCCACTGCCGTTTTTGGGTCACGCCAGAACGTTTAGACCCTGATGAGGCCGATTTTTTGCCCCAAATTTAATTTTTCCCTTGGAACGTCCCACTTTTTTGGGTTTTGGGGAAAATGGAGGGAAATAAAACTTTTTTTTGGGTATTTTTCCACCCTGTCAGGGCCTCACATGATGCAGTTTGGAAAATTTTCTTGCCCGAGAGACCACATCGAGGAGCGGGAATGATGGGGTTTTTCTTTTTTTTTTAAAAAATCTTCTTCACACCCGCCCCAAACAATTTAACCGTGCCCTTTTTTTCCTTGGGAATCAATAAAACCCACACTGAGCTGGGGAAATTGAAGGAACTGTCAAGTTCGTTTAAAGGAAAGGGCCCGGGGTTAATGGGGTTGTTTAAACGCTAAAGATGTTGGATATTGGCCAGGTTTCGGAGGGATCCCATTTTTGGAAAAGAGTATTTTTGGGTATCTGACAAGAGGATTTAACTTCTTTCCCACTCGAGTACTTTTTGTATGAAAAAAACAATCTATTTTCCCAACAGGGAAAAACAACCCAAAGCCATATGTCCAAATGGAAAAGAAATGGTTTAAAATGGCAATAAAGTGGGGTTTTTGCATTAGCCTTCACAGTTCCAGACCTCAACCCAATCGAAACACTTGTAGCTAGATTTAAAAAAAAAAAATTTTTTGTACCCAATTTGGATTTTGACCAGTATGCCCCAAATCTTTAAAAAGATGGTATCTCACGTTAAAACCCGCCCCTTTTTGGTAAGTGTACGGTTTTAAAGCCAATCAAGGGGTGGGAAAAATTTTTTTTAATATAAAGAGTTTCCCCCTTTTTTTTTCCTAAAAACACAAAGAAAAAATCCAAAAAAATTTTCCCTCAGAAAAAAATATATCTTTTAGGGATTTGGAACAACAAGCCATCACAAAAAAAATCCTAAAAAAATCCAAACCAAAAATTTTAACTATTTATAAAATATAAAAATAATAAAATAAAAAATTTTTAATAGCGGGAAGAAAAATATACAAAAGTGGGGGATAACTGAGACTTTGGACGAAGCTACACTGGGGGGTTTAACTTGCGGGGTTTACGCCCTTTTTTAAAAAGGGAACGTAAAGCCGGAAAGGGGGGGGTGCCCTGTCTATTTTAAAACCCCGTCTGAACCCAAACCCAGCGGGAAGATTTAGGAACGGGTTATTAAACATGGGGAAATCATTAGGGTAAAATATACATGGGGGTAACAAAACAATATAATACAAATAGGGGTATGTTTAAAACCCCCCCCCAAATATAACAAAAACCCATGGAAAAATGTACTCCTCAGGGAAAAAAGATGAGGCGGTAATCGAATTTAGGTTATTTTTATGGGCGACTAACCCATCCAGAATTTAATTGGGAAACTGAAGCTTGTTTGCTCTCATAAAAAGGAAAAAAAGGTTTTTTTTCAATAAAAACTAATTTATTAAATTAAACCCTTTTCCAAAAGGTTTCAGGGAAACCCCTAGAAAAGGCCCTTCCCAGACCTAATATTAACTAATAAACCTGACAGAGTAACAAAAAAAGGGTTTAGGTTTTGGGGCACCTAGGGAATAAGGCCCCTTAATTTTATTAAAAATTTTCCCTTTATCCTTCCCAATTTGAGTTTTTTTGTCAAGGAAACCCCCAAAAAACCCCTGAAAATTTTTGGAAGGCAAATTTTTTTTCTGCTTTTTTGGGGGCCCTAAACCGTAAATTGGGTGGGGAAAAAAGTTTTAAATAAAGGCAGAACTAAAAAAAATGGGGTATTTTTTTTAAAAAATCCTAGGTACCAGGGGGAAGGGGACATACCTTTTTATAATTAAAAAAATTTGAAAGGAAAAAAAAACCCAATGTGGATCAACAGGGGTAAAAACGGCAATTTAAAAAAAAAAAAGAAAAGCGTTTTACCTACAAAAAAAGGGGGGCGTG
>JAODAL010062277.1:0-19840 GCA_025379985.1 Phyllomedusa bahiana | reverse complement strand
AAAAGAAAAAAAATTCACAAAAGGCAAAAAAAAATTTGAGCGGGGAAATTAGGGGCAAAAATATTTTAAAAAGAGTGTAAAATTTTGGGGCCTGAAATCGTAATCAAACCCATACAGATAAGGACCCTCCGGGTGGGCACCCCTTCCCCCCAAAATTTGGTAGTTATTTGAGTTTTTTTAGAAAAAAGAACTCCTCTAGTTTTCCCCTAAAAAAAATTAAAAGCCAATTTGCAGCGTGACCCGGGGGCCCCCAACCCAAACCCGGGCCCCCGGAGACAAAATAGGGCCCGGGGCGGCTCGCTTGATATTTTAAATTTACCGTTTTCCCGTTTGATTGGACATTTAGGCCCACTGCGTTCTGGGAGTAAATTTTTAGTGTGTCAGTGGAAAATGCGGGGGGGAGGTCAAAATAAAAAGGGTTTGGGTTTATCATCCAAACCCCCGGGAGCGTGGAGACATTTTGGGGTAAAAATGACAACGCGTGGGGTCCAGTCGACCCTCCCGCGAGTAGGCAACCCCGGATTTTTGTAGGTATGGGGGAACCCCGCCCCCCCGGGTGGGGGGAGGGAGTAAAGTCTGAAAAAAAAAAAACAAAAAGGGTAAAAAACAAAAAAAAACACAAAATAAAACATAACAAGGGGGCAAGAGAGGCAAAACTAATAAAAAAATAACCAGAAAGAGAGAGTTCAAGGGGCCCCTCTCTGTCAAGTGTTTTTTCATCCGCTTGGAGAAGTTTTTCCCGTAGGAGAGAGTTCCGCCGGATCCGAAAAAAGAAAGTAGTTTTTCCTTTAAAAATCTTTGACCTTGAGTTTGGCAGGGTAAAATAGCTAAATTTTTTCTTTTTTTTTTATTTTTTTTTTTTTTTTTTTTTCCCCCAACCGGGCCCCCTACAGACGGGGGAAAAAAAGCTTTCTTTTGGGCCCGCACTTAGCTGGGGAAGTCCTGGAAGATCGGGGTTTTTGGGGGCCGGGCGTCCCTCCAGAGACTTTTTTGGGGGTTGGGGCCTGAAAATTTTTTTTCTTTGGAAACATATAAAGGGAAAATTTGGCGTTGTTGGATGGGTTTTTCGATCGTTGTCTTGTTGTGAGAACCTATGCGATGGACCCCCTGTCAGGGGGGAAACTTGGGGAAAATGTAATTTCCAGTGCACTGGAAAATTAAGAGCAAATAAATTTGGGTCAAGTTTTCTCCTCTGATAGTTTCTGGAATGCCCACAAAACGAAAAATTGTTTTGCGTTTCGGTTCTCCAGCTCATCAATTTTATCCGAAGTTTGAAGTTGGTGTGCCTGGGAGGGTACTTTCCCGATGTGTTGGGAGGGAACCTCTTTACGGAGTTGGTGCGGGTCCCCCAGTTCGTTGCTCGCTGAGTTATATTTTTGTTTTTGGGGAAGAGCCAATTGACCGAATATTGAAAGAGATCAATCACTTTTCAAGCAAGGCATTTTTCAACTAGAGACCTCCCTTTCTTCGAGGGAAACCCTGATGAAGAGGGGTGCGAGACTGGAGGCCCGGGGGGACCCCCTTGGGTTTTGAGGATTGATCGTTTACCCGGCTGGGGGGGACGAGGGGGTTTCGGCATGGCGGGCCCCCAGTGCTGGGGGGGATGTTAAAATGCTCTTTTTTTTTGGGGGGTGGTGCTAATAGGAGTCCGGTCAAAAGGGAACTATTTGTTTTTTTTGGGGGATTTTTTTATTTGCTTGTGGCTTATTAGGTGTAAAGAATTTATTCCATGACCCACAGATAGGTAGAAAGTGAGATGGTCCCAAAAGAGGTTGACAAATGAACCACTTCAGGTGGAATTACATTAGGTAAATCTCAGAGCAGATGTTGTGCACGATAGTCACTAAATGTTGCCGTTGATCAACAAAGGAGGCAAAGCGTCCCAATTTTAAACTGTGCAAATAACTGACGCCGTTGGAAAATTATGGTTTATCAGAATAGATCCTCCCGCTTAGTTTTCAAGAGTATATTGTACAGAAAGCTCAATTTTAGTTTGGTTTGGGGAGTGAGGAGAATAAGACAAGCTAGAATGTATGTTACAGTCAGCGGCCACTAGATGTCACTGTTCACAAACAAATGAGGTGAAGACTCCTTGTAATAGACTACAGAGGGAGCTGTTGTTTTCGGAAGAATCTCAGGAGTGCTCTTTTCACTTGTGGTGAGTATTGTTTAAAATATTGTATTTTTCAAAGGCAGTCTTATCTTTATTTCTTTCCTTTTTTCTCCCTTCCCCTCTATTTTGTAGTAAGCTTAAAGAAAATTTCCAAGGGGTTGAGAAGCATAAATTGTAGTTAAGGGTGCCCCCTGAGAATTCAAGATTAATTTGAGATGTGAAGAGTTCAGATCTACTGGGAGAGATTTGCGATGCTGGCAGAAGCTTTTTCAATGTAGCAAGTCGATGTCTACAGTAGAGAAGTTTACTCTAGGTACGTCAGCGCCAGATAGTTAAACAATCACTTGACACAGTAATGCACAGTATGCTGTGCGCAAGTTAGTTTAGAGAAAAGACGGCTTCAGGGGGACATAATAAATATGTTTAAATACATCAAAGATCAATATAGAGATCTCTCCCAAGATTTATTTATACCCAGGGCTGTATCTAGAACAAGGGGGCATCCTCTAACGTTTGAGGAACGAAAGTTTCTACATAAACATAAAAAGGGGTTCTTTACTGTAAGAACATTAGATGTGGAATTCTCCTGCCAGAGGAACTTGTCAGGTGATTTCACGACAGATTTTAAAAAGGGTTTGGAGCATTTCGAGCGTAATAATATAACGGGGGATAGTGTTCTGGATTCTGAGGGGGTCATTGAACCGGGGATTTTTCCCATTGTCGATTGGGTCGGGAAGGAATTTCCAAAAGAGGACAATTGGCTCCTATCTATTGTTTTTTTTTGCCTTCCTCTGGACAAACCTTAGCACAACAGGCTGAACTGTGGACGTCTCGTCTTTTTTTGGGGCCTACAAACTATGAAACATGTTTGGTTCAGCGTCCGAATCTCTCTTCTGCGTAGCTAGAGGGTTTTTCCATGTGTAACGGGAAACCAGTTTACCACTCTTCAATGTAGGGGGATCCGGCGCTTTCCAGGCCTGGGAATAACGGTCGTAGGGCCCCCTGCAGGGGGCCGAAGAAGGGACTTTTTATAGGTGGAAGCGCCTAGTTGACAAAACAGTAGCGCGGCTGCGGGGTCCTAGGAAGGAATTCCGAGATTTTACTTTAATTACACGGGATACATGCACTCCAGAAGCCTGCAGAGAAGGGCATCCCACCATATTGTAGCAGTCCCTTTAGAAGTTCCACAGTCGCCAGCATGTTTTTCAGTGGACCTGCGGGAACCATTGTTGAGTACATGGGGAACCTTACCATCGGACTCAGAATTTTTTTTAAAATCTCTCCTGAGCCCTTTGTTGCAA
This sequence comes from Phyllomedusa bahiana, assembly GCA_025379985.1. Taxonomy (NCBI): domain Eukaryota; kingdom Metazoa; phylum Chordata; class Amphibia; order Anura; family Hylidae; genus Phyllomedusa; species Phyllomedusa bahiana. The sequence goes on along the minus strand of JAODAL010062277.1, from coordinate 16,426 downwards.
CGAAGCTCTGATAGCTCCCAAACTTTGTTTCCATGCTCAGGGAGAAGTCTGACGAGTCCTTCTCCATGCCGCACAATAAGAAGAGATTCAACTGTCACCTGCGGACAATCAGGACAGTGTAGATAAGCGGTTCGGGGTAATTTTCTGAATAGTGTTGAATTTTGTAAGGGGGCCCCTGTGATGGAGATTTTCCAAAAGAGGAAAGAAGTTTTCTTTTGGGGAACTGGAAAAGTTTGAAAAAGGCATGAAAAGGAGTCGCTACATCTAAACTGACAGTGAATATCTGAGTGCCAGCCAAACACCTGGTAAGAGCAAAGGGTTAACTTAGACTCCGAAAAAGGAACGGCCCATACCAAGTGGGAAAGACGGATTGTCCGAAATTGGCAAAAGGGGACCCGACCTGTCAATTAGGATTTGGTACGTTTTATGAGAGCTAACTGAAGTCAGAGTATGCTTAACAGAGAAGGGGACCTGAAAACGGTTCGCAAGGGTAGATCCAGGGAAGCGATGCGAGTGACAATGAAGACACACTATGCACAATACATGTCCAAAGCTTCTTATCACTGGGGGACACCATGTCCAATACCTTAGCGTATGCCGCAGCCAGATAATATTTCCTACAGTCAGGAAGCCCCAGACCGCCCTGGGATTTATGTCTAGTTAAAGTTGCATAAGATAGTCTGGGGAGAGTGGAGGGCCAAGCGAAGGACGTGAAGAGACGCTGTACACGGCTCCAAAAAGAGTTTGGAATAGAGATAGGGATTGTTTGCAAGAGGTATAAGATGCGGGGCAATATTGATATTTTCAGAATATTGACTCTCCCAAACCAAGAGAAACATTGCTTAGTCCAAGAGTTTAGATCCCGGGAGATTGCTCTAAGTACAGATTCAAAGTTGAGGGAGAATAAGCTCGTTAAGGTGGCCAGAATGGTGATCCCCAAATATGACAAGTCTTTAGATGGCCACACGAAGGGATGATCTCGCCTAAGCTGAGCAAGAACCGTGGAGGGCAGGCTCACACTCATCGCTTCGGACTTGGACATGTTTATCTTGAAGTTTGACCACGTGCCAAAGGCCTGGAGTACCGACATAGGGGAGGGAAGGGACGTGACTGGGTTAGTTATGTATACTTGAAGATCGTTGCAAGCTGAGCATTTATTTCGCTCCGGCATATAGTAACGCCCGTATCTACCGGGTCAACGTATTGCTGAGAGACAAAGTTCTCCATGAAGGCGTAAGGAGAGGCGATAAAGGGCAGCCTTGTCTTGCACCATTTGTGATCAGGAAAGGGTCCGATAGGGTGCCGTTAATTTTCAGTTTGCTGAGGAGTTTGATAAAGGCAAGATTTAACAAATTAAAATAGGGTCCAATCTAGACGCGAAGGGTTCGCAGCCAAGGGAGTTCAATGAGATTATCAAAGGCTTTTTCATGTTAGGGATAGGAATCATTAGAGAGATTGCGGAGTTTGGGCATGGTGATATAATAGCTAGAGTTTTAGAGTGTTGTCTTGGGTTCCTTCCCGGGCAAAACCATTGGTAGGGTGCACAAGTCGCGAGAGCCACAATGTTGTGTCGTCTTCTCAAGGAGTTTTGCGTACATCTTATGTCAATTTACTAAAGGTTATTGGGCGGTACTGGTACAAATTAGGGGATCCTTACCGGCTTTGAGGTTCTAGAGCAATATGGGCCAGATTGCAGATGCAGGGAAGGGCTATCGAGGGATAATGATTAACAGGCATTGAGCAACAAGGTGTCAATTGTACTGAAAAGTCTTATAGAATTTAGCAAATTTTATTCTGAAGATCCATAAGGGCATCTGTGCTGTTTTTTTAGTCATGCTGCGGTAAAAGACAGCGATAGTCAATGTCTTATTCACTAAATATTGGGTTAAATACTTATTTCTGTAAACAGTCTATTGGTGGATTACCAGGACCACGAGGCAGATGGCGTTCAGCCCACACCAGGGAGTGAGAATCTAATGGGTCCGGTATTCACCAGAGCCCGCGCATAAAGCGGGATGGTCTTGCTGCGGGCGGGATGGAGGTCCACCAGGTCACTTCACGGACGGGGCTTGTCTGCGATGGCGGCCAAGGGTAGGGAGGTACAGGAGGCAGCATGCTGTAGTCGGGGACAGGAGGTGGTCAGGGCAGGCGGCACAGGTTCGTAGACAGTAGACACGCTAGGAGGTTCAGGACAGGCGGCTCTGGTTCGTGGTCGGTAAACGTAGGCAGTCGGTCGGTACCCGGAGAGGCAAAAGGAATCTTTAAGACCTTTTCTAAGGGAACATACATAAGGATCGGCGAGGGCTCCCGGATGAGGCGGACTTAAATAGGAGCAGTTGCGGCAGATGACCAATTACGGCGCCTGCCCTTTACCATTCAAACTACTGCCGGCTGTTTATCTCCCACTTTTCTTCTCCCTAACTTTTTCCCTTCTCCCTCCTTCTTCTCTCTTTTTTACCTATCCCTATTCTTTTTTCCCTCTCTTCACCTCCCCCTCCTATTTTCTTTTTCACCTCTTTTTATCCTTTTCCTTTTCTCATTCCTCCTCCCTATTCTCCTTTTACCTATCCCTACCCCCCCAAAATTTCCCCCACAATTTAAACAAACATTCATCCTCCCAACATTCATCTTTATTTATAACTTTCCAACAACTTCACCTCACCAACAACTTTCATCCCAACTACCACCCTTCCTACATAAACCACTAAACTCAATCCTACACACCAATCCTCCCAATTTCTCACCGCCCTCTTCTTCTTACATAAATTTTCCCCAACAACCTCCTTCAAAAAAAACCGCCTTTCCATTCCCATCCAATTTTCAAACATACTTCTTCTCCCTTTAATACATCCCTTTAATCATCTATTCATCCCACCTTTCCTTCCTTTTACTAAATATCTCCTTCCAAAACTTTTTCCACTCTCCCCTCTCTCCCAAATACCCATCTCTCCTCATTCTTTTTCCAACAAAATACATAATCTCAACATTACTTCCCTTCTTCTACCTTACCATTTTTACATCTCCCATCATCCCAACCAAATTTCCCCCCTATTACTTCTTTCACTTCTTCTTAATCCTCTTTCTCTTCTTTCTTTTCAATCTTCACCCTCAATACTCATTTTCTTCCCTCTTCACTCTAATACTTCTCCACCTCTTTCCTACCAATTCCCCCCATACAATCCTATCATTCCTCCCCATTTCCTTACCCACCCTCAACTACTCAACCCATTTAATAATTTCATTACTTCTCCTCTACTAACTCTAACATCCTAATTATCTTTACTCCCCCCCCCATTCTCCCCCAATTCCACCTTAATCTCCCCAAATATCTTTCTACCATACTCCCTCCCCCAATTCTTCCTCCACTAACCCTCCTTCTTTCTTCCTTCATTCCCTCATTCCTTTCCTCCCATTCCCCAAAATTCCTTACTAACCACCCCCCCCCACAATTAATAATCCCTCTCTTCTTTCCTACTAACATCTACCCACATCCCATAATTACCCTTTAATCTATTTCATTTTCCTATTATCTAACTTCATCTTAACTATCTATTTACAAATATATCTCTCCAATTCTACCCCTCCTCCCCCCCCTACCTACCCACCAAAACATCAATTCCCCCCAATCCTTTATCACCTTCCTCTTAACAATTTTTTTCATTCCACCCCCAATCTCCCCATACCAAAACCCATCACATAATCTCCTCTCTTCTCTCACCTACCAACCTTTTTCCAACTTCTTTAACCCCTTTTATCATCTCATCTCTAACATTCTTAAAAATATAACATTCTCCATACAAACTCCCCAACATAATTCTTCCCTTTCTCTTTTACCCTATCCACCAAATCTATTCATCCTTTTTTCTCTCCTCTCTCCCCACTCATTTTTTTAACATACTATCTCCTAATCTCACAATTTCTTTAAATATTAATCTACTAAATTCATTTACACCCTTTCGCCCACCCACCTCACCCCTCCCACTCCATCATTTCCCAAAACATTACTACTCACCTGAATCCCACATATTACTAACACATTCCCTCATCCACTAATTTTATCCTCCTCTCTACCTTACCAACCCCTATTTCCCAAAAAATATCTCCCCTAAATACACCTCATCTTCCACCCAACTATATCCCTTTAAACTCTTTCCAACTTTTCTATCCCTCATCTCTTCCACTCTCCTTCCTTCAATCTAAATCTCCCTCACACCTTCACTCCTTCCCTCTTCTATTCAATAATAAACAATTATCTTATCATAATGTGTGTGGTCTTGTCTCACGAGGTTTTTGTTTCTGTGTAATGATATGGTTACGACTTACTCTATCGCGCCTCAGACTGTCTCCATCCTGTCTATGTCATGGTCAGTTCCTGTCGACTCGAGGAGAGCAGACCGGGGTCTGAGTGCGAGGGGGACCTACTTGGGTCTAACGGGCTCTAAGCGTTGTTGAAAGTTGTTGATATGCGATATGGACTCGCGATCATTCTCAGAGGCACACTGGCTGATGTGTGCTGTGCACTCGCTGACTGACATAACTCCCGCGTTGAGCCTGAGTAGGAGAGCGTCTCGCGCGCTCGCCACGCGACTACAGGTCCTCATTGCGCTCCTGTCCGAAAGTTTGTGGTTAACGAGTGCTTGCGTGCCGTTACTTATATGGACCCCTGACAGGCGAGGCGGCGAACTAGACGGAGGATCTCGCGCTTGCGGGCTGCGCACACAGTGACGCGCTGCACTCATATAGGCTCCACTTATCCTTCAGGTATGTACACAGGAGATGAGCCTTGACCGCGCCCTCGCGAGGGGACGCTTCCATCTCGGAGATCTTCTTGCTCCAGGGAGGCAGGTGTTGTGAGGAGGAAGGTCGCGCTCTCACACTGAAGGATCGTGTCATGGTCACAGTAGAATCTCTGCAAGTACAGCGGGAGCGGTTGCACGAGTCCGAAGGGCATCATCCAGGTATCAAAGTGCCCAGATACCCTGGAGAGTTGAAGGCCGCTTCCACTTCGAGTCGCTCCTCGCGATTGGAGAGAGTAATTATAGTGTGGAGAGGGCGTCCTCAGCAGGCTCAAAACCTGTGAGAAAATCTGTATCGATCTGCGTACGGATCTCTCCTGCTCATTTGATAGTCTATAAATGCTGATGATGTGTTCTATCAGCGGCAATGGATAAGGTTCTTACCGCTAGAGATTTATGCGCTATCATCCCACTCCACCGGTAACTCTATGAATCCTCCCCCGCCGCTGAGAGTTATATATGAACGCCTGTCGTAGATTTCCTCTAGATTACGCGACCAGATCTCACCCAGACGCCCCCTCGCGTGCGCGTAGCTCCACGACTCGCTATCACTAGTCGCGCCCCCATCCCGGATCACCACTTCCGGCAGATTTTCTGGCTGTACTCACCAGACCATGGCTTGCCGGTCTCAGGAACGATAGGGGAAGAATCTGGCCCAGAGGCAGGACTGGCACGGCGGTTAAGGTCGATTTGGGCATCGTTTTCATGGCGATGCGGAGGAAGACTCTCAGCTTGTCTCTCAGAGAAACATCGGCGTATTCCGATATTCGGGCGGCAGAGCCGGGAACGGCTCCTGAAGGGTTAGCGCGAGAGCAAGGAAGCATAAGGGCGAGGGTCCACAAACAAGAACCCCGACATTTGGGACCCAACGGATCATCTCCAGTAGACAGTCCAGATAGGAGGACTGGAGCCCGCAGCCATGGGAGTCGAGAAGGATCGCCGGACGAAGAGCGAAGGCTCATCAGTAGAAGGAGACTTTTTCTTTATGCAGCACCCCCTCATGGAGGTCAGTGGCTTGTGACAAACTTGGATGGTGTCGCTACGAGCTCCCCGCTGACGAATGACGATGACAAGCGGGTTTCATCCAGGCGTTCCACCGACAGCGATTACTGCTTCACTGGTTGATCATGTTATGACGTTCCGCGGAGGCACCGAGTCAGAAAACACGGAACTTGGAAGTGATACCAGTTCTGCGACGATTGCACAGGCATCTACAGCGGTGGGGAGAGGCAGGAGGAATGCACTTAGGAATGGCCTCTCACAGATCCTAGGTGCGGGAGTTTCCGTAGGGTTGGGACGCTTGGGACAATTCCTCCAAAAATGCATGGGCTGCCACAGTAGAGGCACAAGTTCTTTTGCCACCGTGGGCATTTCTTGCTCAGAGAGGGAGCCGCATCAATTGCTGGGCTGTCGGGTGGGTGTTGGGACTGTGGCGCCGGATGGCCTACTGGAAACACGGTTGCAGCGAAGGAAACACGGCGATGGTTGGGTCTGACTGACGCTCTTGCCGTAGTTTTCCTCCGTTTAAAGGAAGCGTACGTCAATGCGGGTGGTTGCTAACCGGATCATGTCACTTGAGGGAAGTCGGAGGTCTCTAGCGGCCAAGCCGCCTTAAAACTCGGCATGGAGAGCCCCTTTCTTGAAGGTGAGACACAGAGCGGCCCTAGCTTCCATGACAGTTCACAGAGGCCAGAGTACGGAATTGTACCGCGTTTTTAGTCTCTACAGACAGGTCCCCGGGGCGTAAGTTTAGGAGGCTGTTCAGGGAGGATGCACGGGCTGGTTCCCGAGAATGTTGCGGTAACTCACTGAGGAACAACTTAAGAACCGCCGTCACTGGACGTTTCTGTCCATAGGGGCGTTGCCCCTGCCAGGTCCTTCCGGAGAGGAGGCTGACCACGAACGCCACCTTTGCACGTTCAGACAAGAATGATCGGTCATAACAAAGCTCCCGTGCATAAGCATTGGGTGTGAACCCTGTAGAGCTTTGGGTCACGTCACTACTTAGATGCTGGGGAGGACAGGCATGGTTGGGACCCTCAGGCTGGGGACCATTGAGGCTAGGAACAACGACAGGAGCCGGCGGAAGGTTGTGCTGCTGCTGGTCGGTGATAGCTGCTGCACCATGGAGGAAAGTTTGCTCAAGTGCTGCGCTATCTGTTGGCGATTGCTTGACCACGACAGGTGGTGATGTTGGCAACACTTGGCAAGGGCACCTTGGCGGGATCCCATGGCCGGATCTTCTGTAACAGTTGGTGGAGGTTCCACTGGACCAACGCAGGCGTATGGCGTTAAGCCCACACAGGGGAGTGGAATCTAAGTGGGTCACGGTATTCACCATGAAGCCCGCGCAAAGCGGGATGGTCTTGCTGCGGCGGGAGTCACCAGCGTCACTTCACTGGAGGGGCTGCCTGCGGTGTCGGCCAAGGGTTACGAGGTACAGGAATCGGCAGCAGGCTGTAGTCGGGGGACAGCGCCAGGTGGTTAGGGGCAGGCGGGGCAAGGTTCGTTGGCGGTAGACACGCAGGAGGTCAGGACAGGCGGGCTTGGTTCTGGTGGTCGGTAAACGTAGGCAGTCAGGTCGGTACACGGGAGAGGCAATCGGAACTCTTTAGACAGGCTTTTCCTAAGGAACATTACCTAAAGGATCCGGGCGGGAGCAGGAAGAGGCGGACTTAAATTGGAAGCAGTGGCCCGGCAATGACCAATTTACCGCGTGCCCTGCCCTTTACATTTTCAAACTGCGGGGCGCCCCTAGGGCGGAGCCCGCATGGGGGCCGGGGACGGGGCAGACCAGAGCAGGAGCGCGGCCGGGTAAGCTTGAGTAATCGTGAACGCTGGCAGGAGCCGGGACACGAGCGGACCCGATACCCGCGTGCGGGACGGGGCTCCGCTGGGAGCAGGGGCACGGGCGCGCCTGCGACCCGAGACAGTGGTCGCAGGGGCGTCCGTGACAATTTCTTCTTGCAAATTTTATTCTGAGGGTCCATTAGGGCATCTGTGCTGGTTTTTTAGTCATGTTGCGGTAAAGGACAGCGATAGTTATTACGGGTGTCCCTGCGCCCCCCGTATCGGGTCGCGGGCATACCTGCATCTCCGCAGCGTCCTATGATCACTTATCTCGCCGCGCTCCTGTTCCCGTCCCGGCGCGTGCTCCTGCTGCTGGCTGGGTGTGCGCTCTGCGTGCGCGCGTCTGCAAGCTAAATTTAAAGGGTGTCTCGCTACACTGATGGGTTTTTTAATTTCAAAGATTCTTGAAAAAACAAGCAGCTTTGCAATATATGTCATTACAAATGTCCTAATGGATTTTGAGTAGCTGTTAGTAGTACTACTTCACGCTTCTCAATCTCTATAGCAGCAAACCTGTTGATCCTTATCTCACTGCTGTCAGGTCTGTTGATCATCAACCATTCAGACTACAGGTCAGAGCAGAGAGCCCCTTCACACAGAATGTTCTGTAGGGAGCGTGAGAGGGGGAGGTCTCTGGCATTCAGTGCCCCTGTGCCTGGCTTAAACCCTGTGTGTTGCTGCTTCCTCCTGCTCTCTACACAGATTGCAGGAATGGAAAGCAGAGAATTAGGCTGATTCAATAGATGTGACAGCAGTGACCCTGTGTCGTTACTATATTCTGATGTGTCTTTGTGAGCTGTCATTATACTAATCGACAGAGTTAGGCATGCTGACGGTTCATGCTGTGCTGTATAGAGAACACCATCATGAGTATAAGTAACATTCCCAGTGCCTGTGTTGTTTCTGATAGGGTTTGTGTTGCTGGGAGAGTGGAGATATGTATTGCTAAGCAGGGGGTAATAGGAACACTTTGCATTCCCTCCTGCTTGCTATTAGCAATCATTGCTTCACAGGACCTCTCTACACTCATAGATCGCCCTTCTCTGCAACAGACCTAGGCAGGACAAGGGGTTAACTCTGGCAGCAAACCCACTCACCCTTGCTTTATAGAAGTTACTGAGGAGAGCTGCCTGTGTGCTGAGGGGAGGGGGGAAGAGGGAGCAGAAGAGGCAGACCAAGAAGCACGCCCCTCAATTCAACTGCCAGGCTCACTGACTTAGGCTGAAAGCTTGTAATGAGACAACTCCTTTAAGGGAACAGAGCGCCGGTGATTGGTTTCATCGGCCGCTGACCGTATTTAAGTCCTGCCCCTTCTGTGTTACCCTGCCGAATCGATAGTGCCCTATGCCTTGAGAGGAAGCGTTCCTATTGTGTCTTTGCATTTACTGTGTACCGTACCTTCTGCCTCCGTCCCTCGACCACAAACCATTGCCACCTGTCCTGAACTTCTGCCTGTCCCCGTCTACGAGCTTGCTTCACGATTCTATACCACGCAGCACCTTGGCCGCCACCGCAAGCAAGTCACGTCAGAGGTAGCGAACTGGTAGCAATCCGCTGCAGCAAGTCCAACCCGCTTTGCGGCGGGCTCTGGTGAAAACTGGACCTACTTAGATTCCGCTCCCTGGCGTGGCTTACACCATCGCTTGTGGTGGCCCAGAGGATCCACTTCCACAGACCATTACAGTTCGATTCGGCCATGGATCCCGCCAAGGTGCCTCTACCGAGCGTCTCTGCCATCACCACCATCGTGGCCCAACAATCCAAACAGAATGCGCAGCAGGCGCAGCAGCTTAATCAGCTGTCTTCGATGATGCAGCAGCTCCTTGCCACTCAGCAGCAGCGGTCGGCTGCCGTGGCTCCCCCCGTGGCCGCCGCGTCGGGGTTGTCCGCTGGTCCCAAACTCCGGTTGTCCCAGTTTCCGTCTGAAAGGTCCAAGATGGCCTTCGTGGTTAGTCTCCTCTCCGGGAGAGCCCTGGCCTGGGCGACTCCACTCTGGAACCGAGGCGATCCAGTCACAGCTGATTTTGCGACATTCCTGCACGAGTTCCGCAGTGTCTTCGAAGAGCCTGCCCGCGCTTTGTCTGCCGAGTCCGCCTTGCTGAACCTGCAGCAAGGGAACTCCTCTGTAGGTGACTGCACCGTGCAGTTCTGCACACTAGCTTCAGAGTTGGCTTGGAACGATGCAGCATTGTGCGCCACGTTCAAGAAGGGCCTCTCCAGCCAGATTAAGGATGCCCTCTCCACCCGGGACCCTTCGTCTTCATTAAGCGAGCTCATCCATCTGGCGACCCGGATTGACATCCGTTTCTCGGAGAGACGGGAGGAGCTCCTTCAAGAGCGTGTACCAGTCCAAACACGTCGTCTACTCCGCCTTGCTCCGGTGTTTTTTCGGCCTCCACTGCCTCCTTCGCAGCCCGCCATGGAAGATGCCATGCAAGTGGACAGAACCCACCTGACTCCGCAAGAACTGACCCGACGACATGAGGGGAATCTGTGCCTTTACTATGGAAGCCCTGAACATTTCCGCAGGGGTTGTCTGCTCCTTCCACAACGTCTGGGAAAATCACGCACCTAGGCTTCATGGGAGAGGCGTCCCTAGGTGTGAGCAATCTCTCTCCACGGCTCATGCTCCCGGTTCTTGTCACAACCATTTCCGGAATCTCGTTCAAAGTGGCTGACTTCCTAGATTCTGGATCTGCTGGGAACTTTATAGATGCTTCCTTGGTGGCCAAGTATCGTCTCTCGGTGGTCCGCTTAGACCATCCCTTGGTCATCTCGTCTGTCAGTGGTGAGCTATTGAGTGACTCCATCCTCTTCCGGACCGAAGCGATGGTCCTGCAAGTAGGAGCTTTGCACAGGGAGAGGATCTCATTCTTCGTGCTACCCCGTGCTTTCTTAGCGGTTCTCCTGGGGCTTCCTTGTCTGCAGCGTCACGCCCCTACACTCGACTGGAAGACGGGTGAAGTTTTGCGTTGGGGTCGGGACTGCCAGTCTTGCTGCCTATCAGCACCTCGCCGGGTGCGCCCCAGTCCTCCACAATCATCTCTCAAGCCGCTATGTTGCCTGCCGCAACTGTATCAAGATTTTCAGGATGTCTTCTCTGAGAAGCAAGCAGAGATACTTCCTCCTCATCGTCCTTACAAGTGCCCTATAGACCTACTGCCGGGACTAGTCCACCCCGGGGTAGGGTCTGCCTGCTCTCCGTACCCGAGACTCAGGCGATGTCGGCCTACATTAAAGAAAATTTACAAAAAGGCTTCATCCGCAAGTCTACTTCTCCGGCTGGTGCCGGTTTCTTCTTTGTAGAGAAAAAGGACGGGTCCCTGCGACCGTGCATCGACTACCGTGGTCTCTACAAGATCACCATAAAAAACCGGTATCCTTTACCACTGATCACGGAACTCTTGGACCGTCTCCGGGGAGCTAATGTCTTTACCAAGTTGGATTTGCGGGGGGCTTATAATCTCGTCCGGATCCGGGAGGATGAGTATTGACGCCTTCAATACTCGGGATCGGCACTTCGAGTATCTTGTGATGCCCTACGGCTTGTGCAACGCTCCAGCAGTCTTCCAGGAACTTGTCAATGACATTTTCAGAGACCTCCTGTATGTCTGCGTAGTTGTCTACCTGGATGACATCCTGGTTTTTTCACCCGATCTGGGGACCCACCAGTCGCATGTGCGCCAGGTCCTGAAATGCCTGCGCGAGAACCATCTCTATGCCAAACTGGAAAAGTGCCTGTTCCACCAGACCAGCCTCCCGTTCCTCGGATATATAATCTCGGACAAGGGTCTGCAGATGGACCCACTAAACTCTCCGCCGTTCTACAGTGGCCAAGACCCGTTGGCCTACAGGCCATACAACGCTTCTTGGGCTTCGCCAATTATTACAGGCGGTTTATCCCGCATTTCTCGACTTTGGTGGCACCGATTGTGGCTCTCACCAAAAAGCATGCCAACCCAAAACTGTGGCCACTGGCCACTGAAGAAGCCTTTTCCAAACTGAAGGCAGCATTCGCCTCCGCTCCTGTGTTGTCCCGGCCTGATGCCGAGAAACCCTTCTTTTTAGAAGTCGACGCCTCCTACGTAGCGGCTGGGGCGGTCCTCACCCAAAAGGGGCCCAAGGGCAAGACTCGGACCTGTGGGTTCTTTTCCAGGACATTTTCGCCTGCGGAGAGGAACTATACCATCGGGGATCGAGAGCTTCTGGCCATCAAGCTTGCTCTGGAAGAATGGCGCCACCTCCTGGAGGGTGCTCGATTTCCTATGAATATCTTCACTGATCACAAAAATCTCCTCTATCTCCAGACAGTGCAACGTCTAAACCCACGCCAAGAGAGGTGGTCTCTGTTCTTCGCCTGGTTTAATTACGTTATCCATTTCCGTCCGGCAGAGAAGAAAGTCAAAGCCGATGCCCTCTCTCGTGCCTCCGATGTCAGTGGAGAAGAAGAGGTCGCTCTACAGCACATCGTACCTCCAGAACGTCTGGTATCCCTGGCCCCCATTAACCTCCAATGTGTACCCCCGGGCAAGACATATGTGCGCCCTGCACTCCGGTTGAGGGTTCTGAAATGTGGTCATTGCTCTCACACAGCTGGACACCCTGGGGTGCGGAGGTCTTGCTGCCTGATTTCCCGGTTCTATTAGTGGCCTGATCTCGCTAAAGATGTGAAGGAGTTTGTGGAAGCCTGTACCACCTGTGCCCGCAACAAGTCACCTCGACTCAGACCTGCGGGGTTACTCCAGCCGCTGCCAGTACCTAGCAGTCCCTGGGGCCACATTGCCATGGACTTCATCATCGACCTGGTTATCTGGGTGGTTACTGACCGTTTTACCAATATGGCGCACTTATTCCCCTGCCTGGTCTTCCCTTGGCTCCCCGACTCGCCAACCTCTTTTTTTAACCATATCTTCCGGCTGCATGGACTTCCCCAACATATTGTTTCGGATCGGGGAGTTCAATTCGTCTCAAGATTTTGGCGAGGCCTCTGCTCGCTACTACAAGTAGAACTGGACTTCTCTTCTGTGTACTACCCGCAATCTAATGGACAAGTGGAGAGAGTGAACCAGGTACTGGGTACCTATCTATGCCATTTCGTATCCGCTAGACAAGATGATTGGTCCGGGCTGTTACCATGGGCGGAATTTTCGTTCAAATCTCTGGAATCTGATTCCGCCGGGGCAGCCCCCTTCTTTGTGGTCTTTGGTCGGCATCCCCGGTGACCCCTTCCGCTGCCCTCTGCCTCCTCGGATTTTCCTGCGGTGGACAATATGGTCCGTGACCTTTCTGCCATTTGGAAGGAGATGCGTCAATCTCTGCTTCAGGCCTCTGCTCACATGAAGGTTCAAGCGGACAAAAAGAGAAGACCCCCCTCCATCCTTTGTTCTTGGCGATAGAGTATGGTTGTCTGCCAAGTATGTCCGTTTTAAAATCCCTAGCTACAAGCTTGGACCCCGTTTTTTAGGTCCCTTTGAAGTCCTGAGGCGCATCAATCCTGTGGCCTACAAACTCTGGCTTCCTTCCTACTATGCGCATCCCAAACTCCTTACACGTCTCCCTACTGAACCCGGTCATCCTCAACCGGTTCTCTCGGTCAGTGGTTCCCTCGTCTCCCGTAGCTGACTGCACCAATGTTTTTACCATCAAAGAAATTTTGGCCATGAAGATGGTTAGGGGGAGACGTTTTTTCTTGGTCGACTGGAAGGGGTTTGGGCCGGAGGAAAGGTCGTGGGAGCCGGAGGATAACATCCTGGATCGGGGTCCTTTGTCTAGGTTCTTGCGGGACAGGAAGAGGGGGAGGCCTAAGGGGGGGTACTGTTACGGGTGTCCCCGCGGCCCCGTATCGGGTTCCGGGCACACCCGCACCTTCGCAGCGTCCACAGCTGCGGGCAGCGCCGCAGCCCAGTGCTCGGGCGGCGGGCGCGCCCGCAGCTCTGATCACTTACCTCGCCGCACTCCTGTTCCCGTCCAGGCGCATGCTCCTGCTGCTGGCCAGGTGTAAAGTAGCAGAGCGCCAGTGGTTGCACCGGCCACTGGCCCTATTTAAGTCCTGCCCCTTCTGTGTTACCCTGCTGAATCGATAGTGCCCTTTGCCTTGAGAGGAAGCGTTCCTATTGTGTCTTTGCATTTACTGTGTACCGTACCTTCTGCCTCTGTCCCTCGACCACGAACCATTGCCGCCTGTCCTGACCTTCTGCCTGTCCCCGACTACGAGCCTGCTTCACGATTCTGTACCACGCAACACCTCGGCCACCACCGCAAGCAAGTCACGTCAGGGGTAGCGACCTGTAGCAATCCGTCGCATCAAGTCAAGCCAGCTTTACGGCGAGCTCTGGTGAAAACCGGACCTACTTAGATTCCGCTCCCTGGCGTGGTTTACACCATCACTTGTGGTGGTCCAGAGGATCCACTTCCACAGACCGTTACAATAGTCAATATCCTATTCACTAAAATATTGGTTCAAATACTTATTTCAAATTTTATTCTGAGGGTGAATAAGAGCATCTGTGCTGGTTTTGGGGTCAGGTCACTGTAAAAGACACCAATAGTAAAGGTCATATTGAAAAAAGGCTTATTTCACATACTTGTTTCAAATTTCACATGACTCAAGGCAATCAAAATGAACAGCGGATACTGAGTGGCCACCCTTCTTGATCCAAGTTACAAATCAAAAGTCAGCAATTTCCTTCCACCCACACAATTTGACAGTAAAATGCAGGAATTTAAAACAGGGCTCATTGACCAACTGGAGACATCTACTGCGTCTTCACGTTCTAATGTCACGGTGGAACAACGTCAGCAACGTTACAGCAGTAGAATGGCAAGTCGCCGTAGCAGCAACAGCAGCATTGGAAAAATTTTTGTTTGAAATATTCAATTTCTTCTTGCAATTTTTATTCTAAGGGTCCATAAGGGCATCTGTGCTGGTTTTGTAGTCATGATGCGTTAAAAGACAGCGATAGTCAATGTACTGTTCACTAAAATATTGGTTCAAATACTTATTTCTTCTTGAAAATTTTATTCTGAGGGTCAATAAGGGCATCTGTGCTGGTTTTTGGGTCAGGTCACTGTAAAAGACACCAATAGTAAACATCATATTGAAAAAAGGCTTATTTCACATACTCATTTCAAATTTCACATGCCTCAAGGCACTCAAAATGAACAGGGGTTTACTGGGTGGCACCCTCCTTGACCCACGTTCCCAAATCAAAAGTCAGCAATGTCCTTCACCCACACAATTTGACAGTAGAATGCAGGAATTTAAAACGGGGCTTTTTTGACCAACTGGAGACATCTACTGCGTCTTCACGTTCTAATGTCATGGTGGAACAACGTCAGCAACGTTACAGCAGTAGAATGGCAAGTTGCCGTAGCAGCAGCAGGATTGGAAAAAAATCTTGTTTGAAATATTCAATTTCTTATTGCAAATTTTTATTCTTATGGTCCATTAGGGCATCTGTGCTGGTTTTGTGGTCATGGTGCTGTAAAGGACAGCGATAGTTAATGTCGTTTTCACTAAAATATTGGTACAAATACTTATTTCTTCTTGCAAGTTTTATTCTGAGGGTCCATAAGGGCATCTGTGCTGGTTTTGGGGTCAGGTCACTGTAAAAGACAGCGATAGTCAATGTCCTTTTCAAAAAAATCTTGTTTGAAATACTGATTTGTTCTTGCTAATTTTATTCTGAGTGTCCATTGCTAGTCAGGCTACTGTAAAAGGGGTGCCTGGGGTGCCAGTAGGGCAGTACTCCTGTCAGTGGCCCTAATCAAAAAGGGGCCCAGTGATATGTTAAAAATAGGAAGTAGAAATGGGTGGGCGCCCCATTTTATTTAACTGCATGTGGCTATGAAACGGTTAATAGACAACTGATGGCAGCCCTGGCTTCCACCGCACCCACTATAACTGCGGCCCTTCCAGCTGAACCTCCGTGTTCCTTGTTGGGATGTTCTTGCTGCCACCACAAATATAACATGTTCTTGGTCCCTGGTGCAAAAAGTTATAAGAGTCTCCTGCTAGTTACCATGTGCCATTTCCAATACCGATGTCTTCTCATGTGTCACGGGTGCCCCGTAGCAGCTGCTACCGTTGTACCTGCTGTCCTCATCTTTTCGGTTAGCCATTTAAAGGAATGAATTATTTTAGCCTGTGAATTTTTTTCTGTGACTCTTAGAGCCTAATTGTCTTGACTAAGATGTACCACGTATCCAGTTTACTGTTGGAAGTGGATGGTAATTCCAGCTTCTCCTAACCTGTTTGGGTCTAAAAATTAACCTGGTCATCCTCTCCCATTGACTTTAATGGGAATCGGCAATTGATTGAGATCGGAAATTGGCATGATATTTTTCAAAATCGGCAATCGTCTAGATCACGATTTTATTACTGATCACTCATCACTACTGAAGATACTATTGCAGAGCAGAGAATGAGCGCTCCCTGTTCCGCAGAGGACTCCGGAAGGCCGCAAGCAGACTTGCGGCCTCCTGGAGTATCCAGCACAGGCAGCGTGCTATGTCATCACGCCGCCTGTACCAGGAACAAGATGGAGCGCAGGGAGAGCCTAGGAGCAGCGGGGACAGAGGTAAGTACTTGTATTTTTTATTTTTTTTTAAAAACCCTTACTATGCCTGCCTATTGGAGAAATATACCTGCCTATACCTACCTATGGGGGACATATACCTGCTTATGGGGGACATATACCTACCTGTAGTTGCCTGTGGGAGACATTAAACTGCCTATACCTGCCTATGTAATTTTATTGGTATCCATTTTTATTTTTTAA
>JAODAL010062276.1:0-19840 GCA_025379985.1 Phyllomedusa bahiana | reverse complement strand
GGGGGGCGCAATCCCCAAAAAAGATTCAAGTTTAGGGTTTTATTTTAGAGAAAAACGGTTTGGGGGGGGACATAAAAAAATTTTTAAAAATACATAAAGGTCAATAAAAGATCTCTCCCAAATTTATTTATACCCGGGCTATATAAGAAAAAGGGGCACCCTCTAATTTTGAGGAACAAAATTTTTTCCCATAAACTAGAAAGGGATTCTTTAGTAAGAGCAGTGAGTGTGGAACCCCTTGCCAGAGGAATTGTCATGGTGAATTCAAACGGCTTTAAAAAATTTTAGATGCATTTCTGGAGGTAAAAAAAAATATAAAAAGTTATAGTGTCTAGGATTTGGAGGGGGGTCATTGATCCAGGGTTTTTTTCTGATTGCCAGATTGGAGTGGGGAAGGGAATTTTTTCCCAAAAATGGGACAATTGCTTTACCTCATTGGGGGTTTTTTCCCTTTCCCTCTGGTAACATTAGCACAACAGGCTGAACTGATGGCGTCTTGTCTTTTTTGGGTTACAAATATGAAACTATGAAACTTGAAACTTTTATTTAATTTTTGCTTTTTTTTCAAGTGTGATAACATATTAATACCCCCCTCCCTGTGTTTTTAAGGTACATAAGAAAAAAAATTTTCCTAATCATCCCCAAAACACTTTTTAGTTGAGAAGACATTTGCCCTCTGGCTTCGAAGTGATTCAGCCAATAAATTCAATGGTTTTTTTTTTTTCCTCCAAAGCCCTTCTTCAGTGATTAGGGACGACCCCCCTGGAGATAAAATGTGTGACCCAAGTGACTCCAGCCCCAAAAAAAATTTTTTAAGCCAATTTTGGTGAAATTTTGTGTCCCAGCCCTGGACCCTTTTTGACACTCTTAACCTCACAAAATCCCCTTTTATAAAATTATTTTTTAGAGAAATTTTAAGCTCCCCTGATTGCCCCTAATGGTGGAGCCGTGTGCCGTCAGCCATCTGTTAACAGGAGGTTTACGGTGGCGGTGAAGCCCGGGCTGCGTCTGTCATATTTAACACGCGGGTTCGTGCCGGGGCCGGGGTTTTACAGGGGTGCGGGGGGAAGCCAGGTGGCGTCCGTCATCTATTAACACGGGAAAAAAATGCCCTTTGCGCAGCAACGAAAACAGTCTGTGAACAGAGTGGGGGAATAAAATGTAGATAAACCTCCACCTTCCTCAGTAACAGTCAAGACCTGGGAGCGTTGCCCCTCCGAAATGGTGAGGAACAATTGAGTTTCATTTGGGAAATCTGGTGTTAACGCCCTTTTCCCACCCGGGGCCCTTTTTCTTGGAAAACTTTTTCTCATTTTATCAACGTGCTGGAGGAAATTGTCTCTGTTCTTTGTTCTCTGTCCTGCCCATACTCCATGCTCGAAAAAACCTAACGGGTAAGTTTTTCCTGTACCCCCTTGTACAATTCAGGGAATTTTTTTACCGAATTTTCTACATGCAAGTTTTTTAGTAGTTTAATTGTAAAAACAATTTTTTAAAAATAGGAGGGAATCCCACCATGTCTTTGTTTTCTTTTTTTAATGGTATTAAAGGGGTTGTCTCAATCAGGATTGATATGTTAAAGATTTGAAAAAACAAGTCATTTTGCAATATGTGTCCATTAACAGTGCCCTCCCTTTTTCCGCTTCTGAAGCCCCATCCCCGAGCACTTTGAAAATTTGTGAAAAAACAAATGTCTGTTTGAAACCACATTTTTTACAAAGGACCTGTTTTCTAGTGCATTTCCGAAAAAATCCCCCCAAAAAATTCAAAACAGATCTTGAGCCATTTTAAATTGTGAAAAACAAATGTCTGTTAAAACAAAATTTTTTTATAAAGGCCCTGTAGATTGCTGCTTTTAAAAGAGCATGACCCAAAAAAATTAAAAAAAATGATTCTCACCCCTGTTAAAATTTGAAGGGGAAATCCCATTTAAAAAGCCACTTTTCTTTTCCCAAAGGCCATGTTATTGCTGTATCTACAGAAACATGACCTAAAAAAAATAAAAAAATAATTTCTCAGCCCTGTTAAAACTGTGGGGAAAAATGCCACTAAAACCCTTTTTCTTTTCCCAAAGGCCCAGATTATAGCGAAATTCACAGCAACATGCCCCCAAAAAAATTTAAAAATTAGACTTTTCAGAACTATTAAAATTGTGATGGGAAATGCCATTAGAACCAATTTCTGTTCCAAGGCCCATGATTATACTGTATTACGCAACATGCCCCCAAAAAAAAATATGGTCTCCCATTTTAAAAATTGTGTATAGAATGCCACTTAAAACCACATTTCTTTTCCAAAGGGCCATAATTATAGCTGAAACTCACAGCAACATGCCCTCAAAACCCATGACAATGCAAAAAACTTTTAAAAAAAAAAGGGGAGAAAAGGGAATGGTGTTGTATAAAACCTTGCTGTCTTTTCAGTTCCTCACAGCAAAACCAAAAAATGAATTTTTGGGAAATGAGAAAAAAAAAATGGCAGTAAGAAATGATATTTTAAAAAAAGTTTTAAGGGGCCCTTTCTGTTTGAAGGGGAAATGTGAAGTAGACCGGCACTAAGGGTGACCTCGGAAATTTGGGGGGCCATTTCATCATCAGAGTCCATGCCGTTCTCTTGATAAAAAGTCAAACGATCCACATTATCTGTGGAAAGCCGGATGCGTTTGTCTTAATACCCTCATGTGCTGAAGGTTCGCTCGATTGACACTTGCTGCTGGGCGGCAACCCCTCTCGGGTGGCGGCGAGTCGCGCCATTCCCAAATTTTTGGATCCCCAAAGTCTTTTGGATCCGGAAACATACAAAAACTTTGGTGTTGAGCGAATAGCGTGCACCATGTCTTAAGCGGGTCCGTGTTTTGGGAAAGGTGCCCTGCATGCAGCGTTGGTGAGGTGGTAAATAAAGATTTTCCCAGAGGTCACCCTTATTTTCTGCCACCTTGCCTGCGCTCCCGCACGCCTGCTTGGCACCTACTGTGTCACGTCGCTGATTTTGTTCCACCGTGACTTTGAGAACGTGAAGCGTGAAACAGATGTTCCAGTTGATAAAAAATCAAAAGGTTCCCCTTTCCCTGATTTTATCTTATTTGGGGGGGGAAGGAAAGTGCTGATTTTTGTTTTGTCCCGGGGATCCGGGAGGGTGGCCCCCCGTAATTTTTGTTCATTTTGAGGGCCCTTTAAATGCGGGATCTGTTGGGGGAAATTTGGAGCCCCAAGCACTCATGTGAGGGGGAGGGAGCCTTGTTTTCCCCAAGCCCTGGGCGAGGGCACTACAAACTGGTCTCCCATCTTCCTCCCCCCCCTCAAATTCGTGCCAACCCCTTTTTCCGGCAGGTAGTCGGAAACGTCGGTGTCTGGAAAACCTCCCCCTCCCCCCTCCATTTTCCCCCGGACAGCTTCAAACAGCCCTGTTGCCTGAGAGAGCACCCCTGAAGGTGATGCGCCCCCTTTGCACTACCCCTGGACCCCAACCACTCCCTTAATAAAGATGAAAAATTTTAGAAAAATTTTCCTTGTGGGTTCGACGGGGGAAAAGGGCTCCGTGTCCGCTCTGTGCCGTCTCCCCTCCGTCATGGGGGCCTGATTTTTTCAGGTGCCCAACATTTTTCCAGAACTAAGATCAAAATGCTCATGTGACAGGGCTTTGTCCGCATGCCCTTTTTTGGGGTTCTTCAAAACTGGAAAGGGATGGTGCAGACTTTTCACCTCCCCCATTCGGTTGCTAAACACCCCAAGTCCACACCGCTGCTTGCACCCCATGTGTCATTTGTACTGAAAATGGCATGCGTGCTCCCCAATCGCTGGAGCATGGGGGGTGGAATTCCAGCGGTTGCCACGTCAAAAATGAGAGGGGTTGGGGGGGGGAGGAGCTGCGCTGAAACGAGCCAGGGGGGACGAAAGGGTGCAAACGGCGGAAGTGCGAACTCAGACCTCGACCTTCCAGGGCAGCCCAGCCCCGGGGTAGCTCTTTAAAAATTTTCTGGACGAAAAGGGTTTTCATGTGTGCCTGGAAAGGGTGTCCCCACCCTACCGATTTTAAGGGCGGCCAGAAATTTTCGCCCTTTACCCCCACACCGTCCCTGGCACAGGGTTTTGTCACCCCCGCCACGCTCGGTCTCGTTCGGAGGCCCTCCCCAGCCCTGCCTGTGTTGGACGGTCCCCCTTAAATTTCCCGGGGTTTCTCCGGTTATCAACCCGGGCTTGGGGGAAAAAAAACCCGGCACCACCCCGCGGTTTTAAGAGCGTGCCTGAGCCCGAAGCCACCCTCACCACCAAAAATCCCCCAGCCACCCAATGAGCTGTCACAGAGATATAGCGGCCTTTGGCCGTGCTTATAGTCCCGTGTCTGGTCAGATGGACTTTTCCCGGGCACGATGCAGACAACGCGCTTGAAAATTTTTGATGACACGTGGCTGGCCAGGGCAGGGACGGCTTTTTGGTAAAGAAATGCCGCTCGGATTGGTATTGGTGCAGGCAAGGGCCCTACGTGGCGGAACCCATCGTGTCCACCGACGGAAAGGCAAAATTTTTCCCAAAGGCCAAAAAACCCGGGAATGCGACTTCAGGGTTTTTTGGGTTTGGGATGGTTTTGGGTTAAAGTGTTTCTTCTGCTCCCAAAAAAACCCGGAAGAAGAAGGGGGCTGCAGACTGGCCCCTGTTTGGCGTGCAGGTGTCAAATGGTGGAAGGAGAAGGGGTGGTGGGTCTTGGTGGTGCTGATGGTACCGGGCGACGGGGGGGCTGAAGTGGGGGCTGATCCTGATCGACTTGAGAAACATGGGCACTGAGGAAAGCTTGGTGGGGGCGGAGGAGGAGGGGAGAACAGGGGTGTGACAGTGGGTTTGGAACCCCGGGGCGGTCTGGGCCCTTTTTTGGCCAAGTGTTTCCTCCATTTCAATCATATTCGCTGCATGTGACTAAATGGGTGGGGGTTAAACACCTAAATTCTTGCCCTCTACTTAGCTTTAGGCAAAGGGGGCATATACATCGCTGGGTGAATCAGAGGCTTTCTAAAAAAAAGGGCCCCTGTTTAGAGGGCCTGGACCTTTTTGACGGCGATAACGAGGGCGGGTTTCCCCTGCTGTGGCTGGCGGACTTTTTGCGACCGCCCCTCCCCTTTTTGAGGCGGGGCCCTATGACAAACCCATCGTCTTTCCCCCCTCCAGTGAAGTGCTCGCAAGCAAATTCTGCTGAAAAGACCACGTTGGATCCGAAGTCGTCATATCATCATCAACACAGGTGACTTTTTTCCCCGACATTCTTCATCCCAGCTTTCGTGCACAACAAGAGGGACGCAAGGCTTGCCGACCGCCCCGGGGTTTTTGCCGATGACGGTTCCTTGCCTCCCCTTTGGGTCGTAATATGCGTCAGAGCAGACAAAACATCCCCTTTGGCCTTGATCTTTTAACATGCCTTTTACCCCAAAACCCCATTTTGTCATCAAAAAGGGCTTCAGAAAAAGGATTATCCCATGGTGGGTACACAGTTGACTTTGGGGTGCCTTCGCTTCATGTTGGGGAGTTGTGTGCTGAGACGACATTTGTGGGGGTATGGGGGAGGAGGTAAAACTGCTGGATGCAGGTTGCTTAAAACTGAAGAAAAGATTGCGAGCTGTTTTTATGGGATTAAGGCACCGACCCAGCGATGACAGGGCCCGACGGTCCTGCCGAGATCCCCTGGTTTTTTTGTGTTGTCGCCCGCACTGAAGGGCACCCTTTCTTGCCTCCCCCATGTCCCACACCCCTTTTTTGCTCGCTTTTCCCCCTGCATTTGTCATGTTAGAAAAATAAAAATTTGAGAAGGTATGGGGAAAAGTTTTTGGGAAACTTTATTAAAAAAAGGGAAATCACAGCTATTTTGAAAAACCCCCAAATCAAAAAAAAATTGCTGTATTATATTTAATTTCAAGGGGCCCCTTTTCAAAAAAGCTGGATGTGCCAAAGTGAAAAAAACACCTATCGAAAAGTATACGGATAATAAAGGGATTTTTTGCGCCCAAAAATACACACGGTATGACAAAATTGTTTTATTCAAAATTTTTTTGAAGGTGCCTCTATCAAAAAAGATGGACTGCGCAAAGTGAAAAAACAGTATCTCTAATTTTACGGATAAAAAGTATTTTTTTTCACCTAAAAAAAACCCCGGGGACGACAAATTGCTGTATTCAAATTTAAATCGGGTGCCTCTATCAAAAAAAGCTGGACAGGCCAAAGTGAAAAAAACATATCTGAAATGTATACGGATAAAAAACGGTATTTTTTGCCTTATCAAAAACCCGGGCTGACGACAAATTTCTCTATTCAAATTTAATGCAAGTGCCCCCTACCAAAAAATGGACTGCGCCCAAGTGAAAAAACACGTATCTGAAATGTAACGGAAATAAAACCCTATTTTTTTCCCTAAAATACACCTGCGGTATGACAAAATTTCGTATTCAAAATTTAAGTGCAAGGTGCTACTGAACAAAGCTGGACGGCCAAAGTGAAAAAATGTATTGAAATGTATACGGGTAAAAAACGGTATTTTTGCACTAAAAAATACACCCGCGGTGACGACAAAATTGCGTATTTAAATTTTAGTGCAAGGGGCCCCTTTTAAAAAAAGCTGGACTGGCCCAAAATGAAAAAAAAACGTATCTGAAATGTATATGATAATAAACGGGATTCTTGCACCTAAAAAATCCCGCGGTACGACAAAAGTGATTCAAATTTAAGTGCAAGGTGCCTACAACAAAGCTGGACTGTGCAAAGGAAAAAACACCTATCTGAAATGTATTGGATAATAAACGGGATTTTTTGCACCAATAATACACCGCGTAGACAAAATTTCTGTATTCAAAATTTTAAATGCAAGGTGCCTCTACAACAAAATGGACTGCGCCAAATTGAAAAAAAGTATCTGAAATGTATACGGGAAAAAAAACCGTATTTTTTGCACCTAAAAAAACATGCGGTGACGATAAAATTGCTGTATTCAAATTTAAGTGCAAGGTGCCTCATCAAAAAAGTGGACTGCGCCAAATTGAAAAAAAAATGTATATGAAATGTATACGGATAATAAACTTTATTTTTTGCACCTAAAATACACCTGCGGTGACGACAAAATTGCTGTATTCAAATTTAAGTGCAAGATGCCTCTATCAACAAAGCTGGACTGCGCCAGAGTGAAAAAACACATATCTGAAATGTATACGGATTATAAACTGTATTTTTTGCACCTAAAAATACACTTGTGGTGACGACAAAATTGCTGTATTCAAATTTAAGTGCAAGGTGTCTCTATCAACAAAGCTGGACTGGGCACAGAGGTACTAATTTGATGGAAGTTAGCTTTGAGAGGCGGAAACGACCTCCTGTATGTGAGGGAAAATTATTAGATCTGATCCATTCAATCCCTTATGAATCCAATGGATAATGGCATATGTTGTTAGGGGAAGAACTGGGCTTTCATTGAACTGTGTGTCACCACCAAAGCACCTTGTTACTGACAGGTCTGTGAAGATGTGGTGCTGCACCAAACTCAGACCAACACTTGTTTACCCTTAGGCTATGTTCACACGGCTTAAAATGGGCCGTATTTCAGTCCGTAATTACGTGCCGAAGTGCGCAAATTACGGGCCGAAAACGGCCCATTCATTACGGTAATCCACAATTCTCATTGAGAACTATGGATTACGTCTCCTCTCCCTGCTCGGCGAATACGCCGCGGGGGGAGATAATTCACATGTAAGTTTCTAGCGGCGTATACTCGCCGCTAGCAGTGATTGTCTATGTGCCGGCGAGGTGCCGGCCCTCCGCTCCCTCCCCCGCTCCTGCCCCCGGCCACACGGCGTAACTGCGGGGCGTAATTACGTCCCGCAGTTAAGCTGTGTTAACATAGCCTAACACATGTGAACAAAGGCACATTCACACAGCAACTTGAGCATGGCCCTACATAGTACAATCAGACCACAGTTTGTGGCCTTGACCCAACCCAAAGGTCACTTCTATGTGTATCATGTTTGCAACCCTGAAAGTTAACATCGGCCAGACACCACACCAATCTTAAACTACCTTGATCATTCAAACAGGTAGTTGGACATTACTAGTAAAGAAAATTCACATTTCTTGGGTTTGTGCAAATTACATCTCGCTTGGCTTACCCAAAAAAAAATAAGGTAACGTCAGAAGCCTTGGTTTAGGCTCCTAAAATTAAGTGTACGCAGAATTCCCACCTGAATCGAACAGATGCAAGAACATTTGCACACACACAGTTCAACAAAGGGACCGGTCCAGCCCAAATACAACAAGTCAAGAAGAATACAATACACAGTACAATATCCCGAAAATTTATTCGGAAGAAATAAGGTGTAGTTATTGATATTTATAATAAAATTATTGATAAAGGACTGGAACAAACAAGCAGGACAGTAGAAATGGAAATGGATTCCAATGTGCTAAGACTAGCCAGCAGGAAAATATATTGTTGACCCATAGTCCCCAAACTCCAACGAATTTTGGCCGCACTAGGCCCAGCATTACCTGAAAGGGAAAATAATAATTAGTAAGGTGATGGGTACACATTATAACAAGGTAAGGGGCTAGCAGAGATTGAAACATGAAAGCTGAACAACTGCATTTGGCAATGTCATTTTTTTGGGCAAAATCTAAGTTGGGAGGTTCTTACCACACCCTTTTGACAAAAAGGGTGCATGCCCATCCACCACGACAAGTTGACCTCAGTTCAGATGGGGTCCTACTCTAACAAAAAATAATAAATGGCTGATTACCCAAACAGAAATTTGCCTGTTATATGGCTTTAAGAAAATAAAAAAAAAACCTATGCAACAAATTAGACCTGCATTGGTACATATTCGACATGGGTGCCACACTTCTGGCCCTTCTCTTAAGTATCTTCCTGGCACGTTTGGCCAGGGCGGGAGGCACCTCAGTAACAGCCCCAGATGACTGGCTCATCTCCTTCACACGCAATAAAATGGTGACTGATGCCGAAGAAGGAAAAGGAAGTGACGAACAGTGAGGCCGTGGTGATTCGAGAGGCACCTGCTCAGTACCAGTGTCCAAATCCGGTTCAAGGTCAGCAACACTGGGTGGTGGAGATGGGGATGTAGTGTGGCTGTATCCTCGGCCCCTCCAGTGTCCCTGCTCTCCCACCAGACTTTAGACACTGGGAGATAACCCCAAGCTCATGAGCCACTCGCTGATAGGTCTCATTTAAAGTGGTAAGGCAGGAGCTGGTTTTGAAACGCACCACACGTATCTGCATTAATGGCACCCTTTTGTATCACCTTATCTATATGCAATTATGATACCATCAACCACCCTCCTCATATATTGAAGGTGTGCGAGTGGTTGTCTTATCAGTATTTTTGCATTTGTGCAATATCTCAATGTATTATACTGTGGCTTTTTTGCATACTGTGTGAACATTTTGGGTCAGTATAGCCATGTAGAGTAGTGAACCATATCTGTAAGTGAACCAGATATGAAAGTGATTGATAGAGCTGAATCAAGGTATGTTGAATTGTGAATAGTGGACTACACCTCCCATCATTTGTCTCTGCGTATATGTATAATTGCCCCTGCTGTGTTCTGCATGTTGAATTGTGAATAGGGGAAACTACAACCTCCCATCATTTGTCTCTGCTGTATATGTATCATTGCTCTGCTGTGTTCTGGTATGTTGAATTGTGAATAGTGGACTACACCTCCCATATTTGTCTCTGCTGTATATGTATAATTGCTTGCTGTGTTCTGGTATGTTGAATTGTGAATAGGGGGGATTTCACCTCCCATCATTTGTCTCTGCTGTATATGTATAATTGCTCTGCTGTGTTTGGTATGTTGAATGCATAGATTTCTCCAATCTCTGTCCTGTATAATTACCCTGTGTTTATTTGAATTGCTAGTGACCTGACATTCTGCCCCTGTAGCATCTCCTCTTCTGGCTGATTAGTAACTCCACCCATTGCTGGCAGCTGGGCCATGATTTTTTATCAATGAACTCCACTAGGATAGTATAAATTATTTTAGCTTGGGTCAGTCTGACCATTTGGGTCAGTATAGCCATGTAGAGTAGTAAACCCATATCTGTAAGTGAACCAGGTATGAAAGTGATTGATAGAGCTGAATCAAGGTATCTGAAATAAAACCGAAATTAGACCGGAAGTGGGCCGAAGGGGGCTAGGAGGAACGCCTTTTCTTGTAAGTATCTAGGCTTCTCAAAAAAAAAAATATTCACCATGCTCATTTTTATTGCTGTCATCTATGGCAGCCATCTACCTCCGGGCTTACCACCAGTTATTGCCCAGAGAATCTTATCCACATCAGCGCCTCGCTCCTTCCCTCACCCATGTGTTCATCACACACTCTCCTTTCCCTTTTCAAATACCACAAACCCCCCTGCTCACATATTGCTGTACATACGCCGCTTAAACTCATCACTGAACCATTCTGCTGATCTTTTCTTTCCCCTGCTTCTTGGGCTGAGGTGACATTTTTCCTAATCCCGGCCCCAAACCTCCATTATGCTCATCCCACCTCCTCCTCCCATAGAAACCCTGCAAACCTAATTGATATTCGTGTACATCTTTCCAGTCCCTTTGAAATGTGCTTGTGGAACGCCCGATCCGTCTGCAACAAACTCATGCTGTTCATGAACCTGTTTCTCTCCAACTCCCTCAACCTGCTTACCCCTCACAGAAACATGGCTCCAGCCATCTGACACCGCTTCCCTTGCCGCTCTCACCTATGGGGGCCTTTACACTTCACCCACACCTCAGACCTGAGAACAGGCCGGGTGGAGGAGTTGGAAATACTTCTCTCTACCACACTGCACTTACCAGGTCCTTCCCCCTTGCACCCTCACTCACTTTCCCCTCCTTTGAGGTCCACACCCTCAGACTCTTTCAGCCATTTTCCCTCGAGTCGCGGTCGTTTTCAAAACCTCCCGGCTAAACCCCGCCAGTTTCTGGATCATTTTGCTGCCTGGCTCCCTCATTCCTTCTATGAAATACCCACTCTCATCATGGGTGACTTTAACATCCCTATTGATGACCCCATGTCCCCCTCTGCCTCTCAGATCTTTTCACAAACCCTCTTTCTCTTGGCCTCTGGCAGTTTACTAACTCTCCCCCCACAAGGATGGGAACTCTTGGATTGGTTTTCTGTAACCGTTCCTCAATCTCTAAACTTTAATAATTCCCCTTTAAACACTCTCTCTGATCACAATCTTATTTCCTTCACTTTACTAATTTTCACCAATCTCTGGACAACCTGCCGTCTCCCGTCAGAAATATCCGCTCCATGAACGCTCAGGAATTCATAGACAACCATACAGTCTCATTGCCCCAATCTTCCCTCTCCTGCCCTGACCTGGCGTCCAAACAATATAATGAAACTCTATCCACCACCCTGGACACATTGGCACCACTACACCCCGCACCGCCAGAGTCAGACACCCACAGCCATGGCACACGCCTCAGACTCGCCATCTGCAGCGATGTTCCAGATATGCGGAGCGTCTGTGGAGGGAAGTCGAAGCTACCTGCAGACTTTCTCCACTAAAAATTTTTTATGCTCAGGACTTATCAAAACTGCCCTTCACAGCGCCAAAACAAAAATTTCTACTCCCTCATCGCAAACCTTACACAAAAACCCCTAAACGCCTGTTTTGACACATCCACTCCCTTCTTAGGCCTAAAGCTCAGCCCCGGTCTCTGCCCTCTGTGCTGAAGACCTGGCCACTTCACTTCAAAGAGAAAATTGACAAAATCCGGCAAAACATCTCATCTCACACCCCAAGCAGCAGCCATCTGGTCCTTCCCGCACATCCCCCCAGCCTACTCTCAGCTCTTGACCCGACGACAGAAGAAGAAGTGTCCAGGCTTCTGCTGTCTGCGCGCCCCACCACCTGCTCTAGTGACCCTTTCCCTCCACCTTGTCCAGTTATTTCTCCAGTATCATCTCTCAAAAAAAAAACTGCAATCTGTAACCTCTCTCTCTCCTCGGGGATCTTCCCATCTTCCTTTAAAAAATGCTATTATAACCCCTTACTGAAAAGCCCTCTTCGGGAAACCAATCCTGCGCTGATAACTACCGACCAGTTTTAAACCTGCCCTTCATCTGCAAACCCCTGGAACGTTTGGGTCTACTCTCGCATAATCCGTATCTCTCCGCTAACTCTCTTCTTGACCCTCTGCAATCAGGTTTCCGCACTACACTCCACGGAAAACTGCTCTAACTAAAGTCTCCAATGATCTCCTAAACAGCAAAATCGCAGGGTAATACTCATTGTTGCTTCTTCTGGATCTCTTCGCAGCGTTTGACACTGTTGATCACCAACTTCTCCTCAGGGATGCTCAGCACCATTGACCTCCAGGACACGCTCCTCTCTTGGTTCTCATCCCTTTCCTTTTCTACCGCTCCTTCGTGTCTCATTTGCAGGTTCTACCTCCTCTCTCTTCCTCTTGTGTCGGGGTTCCTCAGGGATCCGTTCTTGGTCCTTCCCCTTCTCAATCTATACAGCCCCCATTGGACAAACCATCAGCAGATTTGGCTTCCAGTACCATTTTCTACGCTGATGGAAACCCAATTATACACCTTCCCCCCGAGACATCACGCTGCTCTGCTACAAAACACCAGGGCTGTCTGCTGTCTCTGACATATGTCCTCCCTGTATCTTAAAACTAAACCTCACTAAAACTGAACCCTTTAGTCATCCCACCATCTACTACAGACCTTACCCTGCCCTTTCTGTCTCAGTGTGTGGGGACCACCATAACTCCTAGGCAGCAGGCCCGCTGTCTTGGGGGTTTATACAAAATTCCGATCTGTCTTTCGTCCATATATTTCCCAATCCTTGCCCGCTCCCTGTCACCTGCACCCTCAAGAACATCTCAAGAATACTTCCTTTTCACACTGTGGAAAAAACTCAAAATCTCATAACTGCTCTTATTCATTCTCGTCTAGACTACTGTAAATCCTTGATTATCGGTCTCCCTCTGTGCAAACTCTCCCCCTCTCCAGTCTGTCCTGAAATTTCAGCAGCCAGGCTTGTTTTTTCTTTCCAGCCGCTATACTGATGCCTCTACCCGTGTCAGTTTACTGCACTGGTTGCTATCCAGTTAAAAGGATACAACATAAACTCATCACTCTCACTCATTAAAGCTTTCCACAACGCTGCCCCCTCCCTACATCTCCTCCCTCATCTCTGTCTACCACCTACCCCGCTTGACCGCTTGCTGATGATATCAGGTTACACTCATCAATCATCCGAACCTCCCATGCCGTCTCCAAGACTTCACACGTGCGGCACCAGTTCTCTGGAACATTTCTACGCGGGCGGGTCAGGCACACTCAGAACTCTCATAGCTTTAAAAAGGGCCCTGAGAATTTAAATCTTTCACTCTGGCCTACCAGAAATCACTAATGCTAAAACCCCCCTCCCCCACACTCCCTCGCGCACTCATCTCATTTTCGGCACTTAAGTGTATATAGAGGTATATAGAGGGTGGCGGTTCATCCGAAATTCTATGTAAAACAACCCATATTTATGTTTACTGGCTGGACCATTGTAAATCTAGCACTTCTTGCCCTTCGTCTCTCCCATACACCCTAATAGATTGTAAGCTCTTGCGAGCAGGGCCCTCACACCTGTGTCCCTCATCTGTAAGTACTTTTAATGTGTAAAGTCTGTACGTTTACCTCCAAATTGTAAAGTGCTGCGGAATATGTTGGCGCTATATAAATAAAGATTATTATTATTATTAACAGCTATCAATTTAATGTGCAGTCTCATTGTTCCCCTAGTGGTGGGGTATGTGAGCTACTGCTCAGCAATCAGTTGCATCTGTTTATCTTTCCCAAGTAGCATAGGGGCTAGTGTTGCCTCTTTACTGGGTTCAGTTTTCAGTCCAGCCTTTGAGCTGTGAGTATGGCCTTGTTTCTGTGTTTTTTGAGTAATTAATGTTCCATTTTTTCTGTTTTTCATCCTACCTGAAGGCTGTGCAGTCGTTGGTTCTGAAGAGAGTTGTGTCCAGGATCAAGCCAGAAAGGCACGAAATAAAATGAACGTCTTTTTATAAAGACAAGCAATACAGGACTGTGCCTCTACAACATTTAGGCCATCAATAATTATATATTACCAGATACATATTACACAGAAAACATATTTTTAAAAAGAATTAAGTAGGACAACATTGTGGGTGAACCTGGTGATTCTATCATTCTTTATCCCAAAATAATCTTGTCATTTGACACAGCGCAAACAGCAGTCCTGTGTGCTGCTTTAACAAGATACAAGGAACCAAGCCTGTAACGCTGACACCAGTTTTGCGAAACAGTAACATTTGAAATAAGTCACCGAAGTGTGTAATGTTCCCACCAATGAACTACCCCAAAAAAGAAGGACACATGCCAATCTTAAATTACAACTTGAAATGGTAACAATTGAATTTGCCAAATGTGGTCAACTGTTAACCAGAGTATTCATACACACAATTTTTGCCCTTATGGCTCTTTAATCCAGGGCAAACTGGGCGTTAAATTGCACGATACACACTGATTAGCAGGTCTAGATTTGCAGCAAAAGTATTCAGTGGTCCAATGTGTTGAGCAAGGTGTTTCAATCAAGTCAGCACTTATTGTGTTTGAAGTCTGCTGGATTCCAAGCACAATCATTGATCACTGAATGTTAAAACAGTTGTCACTGATGGGAAAAGTTTTATGGCCATAAATGCAGTTTAATTTTAGTCCAGATAAAAGTGGTACATAAATGTGCTGTGTAAAAGCACCCTTATGGTGCTTGTACACCCAGCTGCATTGTACCTATGTTTTGAAATGTGTTTTTCGAGGCAAAATGAGCAGCATGAATGGCTTTGCCGTTCACCACTTAAAATGTATCCTGGAAATTTTTGGGTATCTTAACATAAGATAAATACCAACCAAAAAGAAAACCTACTCCTTTAAAACATAACTTTTATTAGAACAAAAAATAAAAATTGTTGTGACATACAAAAATGGTGACACAGCACCCAAAAGGATAAGGACAATACACCTGCACTGTCCCCTAAACTATACACCCTATGGTACCTCACAGCAAAAAAAGGGGAACCCGCCCCGATAAGGGCAACCCCAAAGATAACTCCTAGACTGTCCCCTAGATAAACTACCGCCTACTGTGAACACTCCAACAGCGGAACCCAAAAAATGGGAAAATATAGGGGCAGACAATATTACATACAAAATGTGTAGTACCACAAAAGAACAGATATGTAAGAAAGCGCCAATATAAGTATATAACTCTCAAAGTACCACAGAAAATAGGGATAAATTGCCCCTATTACCAAATAATATAAACAATACCCTACAGAAACATGTAACAAGCAATAGCAATAAGTAGGGTATACAGGATGCCAATACTATCTGCGCCAATAGACCCGAAATGATAAGTTGGATCAATGGATAAACTATACAGGGCGCTGATAAGGATAAAGCGCCACTTATACCCCAAACGCGTTTCGTCCCATTCCAGGGACTCCTCAGTGGGTAAGAAACAACATATCCATCTACAAAAAATAAAATAATAAAAATGAAAACGTATACAAAACATATAGCTATCAAAGAGAAAAAGACAACAGTTTTCCTTATACCCCCCAGATAAAGAGATCAAAAGGTACCTGAATATCCTATATGTATCTCACAGGGATTCCAATGGATGTATTCTAACAGTAGGAGTTGGTGTAACTCCCTATGGTGGGGACGCTAATACCAGTGTTGGTGAAAAATGTCCCACAACTATGTCCTACACCTGGTGGACTAAATAACCCCCCCAGGGTAGACACTCCCCCAAAAATAGAGGAGAAACACGCCCCCTATTACAATTAATCAGGAGAAGGTATAAACTCACAACACCATGTTCCATGAAACACCGAACGGCGTCTAGAAATCTCCATTGCGCATGTCAGAGCAAGGCACATGGAGACGCCGGCCTCAACACAATCAACGGCGCCTGCGTTGTGTAGGACGCATCGCGCACGCGCGAAAAAAACATTAGAAAGCGCCAGCCTCGAAATACATATACCGCGCTGCGCACGCGCCAGGCATGGTGAGAACAGCACCACTAAATTATAAAGACAGCATAGTACAAAGTAAGGTCAGTCTTTACAATATATCAAATAGAGATTGCCATGATTACACAGCAAGTCTAAACAAAGAAAAAAGCTTAGTACAGACAGCAGGTATAATGTAAATTACTGCCGTATGTTTAGCCACTATATATCCTAGGATGTACTTATTAGAATAGAGTGGATATCCTAGAAATAAACCTGATAGAACATGGGGTGGTAAATACAATCACATGTGCATCTTTAAGAAAAATAGATGTCTGGCATATAAATCAATACAAAAGGGAATCTGTGTTCCTATACGGGTTGTATGTATAGTAAAGTCACCAAACGGCAATTACAAGAAACACAAAAAGGACAATGACTCATTCAGCCCCTTTGGGGACACACAATCTAACCTGTAGATCCATTGTGTTTCACGCTGCAAAATGAGTTTGTCCCAGTCACCACCTCTCAATGGAGGTTTCACCAAATCAATGCCCATAAACTGCATAACGTCAGTCCTACCATCATGCTTTTCCCATACATGTCTCGCAATCGGTGTATCATGCTGTTTTTTGATATCACCAATGTGTTCACCAATTCTTCTCCTAAGCTCTCTGCGTGTTTTCCCAACGTATTTTAGCCCACACGGGCAAGTGGCCAGATAGACAACACCAACGGAAGTGCAATTAATAATCCTTTGATGGTATATTCATGAGTATATTCACTGTCAGTGTCGCCAAATGTTTTACAATTGACCACATACTGACAGAATTTGCACCTACCACATTTAAAACACCCGTTGGGTTGTCTACCCAGCCAGGTCTCTCTCTGTGGGGCCACAAAATGGCTCCTCACCAAACGGTCCCTAAGACTACGTCCCCTACGGTAGGTGATGGATGGAGTGGTGGGCAGTATCTCCCTAAGAACGTCATCCAGTAGGAGTATTCTCCAATATTTTCTGACAATCTCATAAATCTTATCCGCCTGTGGGTTATACTCCCCAATTATCCTAAAATCATTCCTCACAGCTCCTCCATAGTCTGTCATTTTCGTCCTAGGGACCAAGAGACCAACCCGGTCCTCCTGTAATGCTTTCTGGTACGCCTCTTTTAGAGAAGACTGGGGATAACCTCTAGTTGTAAACCTTCCCCTCAGGTCTCTTGCTTGACTCCTAAAAGTTTGAATATCAGAGCAATTCCTCCTCAGGCGAAGATACTGCCCCCGTGGAATACCTCTCATAAGTGGTCTTGGGTGACAGCTATCCCACCTGAGGAGGCTATTGGTGGCAGTGTCTTTTCTAAAGACCTTTGTACTCAGCGTGTAATCGGCGTTTTTCGAAATCGTAAGGTCTAGAAACGGTATACTGAATTCATTAGCAGTGAATGTAAATCTTAATCCTATTTTATTATCGTTAAGAGACTCAACAAAGCCAGAAAAAGACGACAAATCGCCCCTCCAAAGTACGAAAATGTCGTCGATGTATCGTGCCCATAACATAACGCGATCCATCAACACACCCTCCTCCTCATCACTGAAGACCATCGTATTCTCCCACCAGCCCAGGAGCAGATTTGCGTATGTGGGAGCCATCGGGCTCCCCATCGCAGTGCCCCTGAGCTGGTGGTAGACCCTGCGGTCAAATACAAAGACGTTATTCTCCAGTGAAAATCTTAGGAGAGAAAGAATAAACTCATTATGTTTGCCAAATTGAGTTCCTCGGGTATCAAGAAAATATTTCACCGCTTTTAATCCCTGATCATGCGGTATAGAAGAATACAAAGCTTCAACATCTATTCCGCATAATAGGGTATCAGCATCAACCGTTATGCCCTCCAATTTAAGTAGTAAGTCAGATGTATCTCTTATATACGAAGGTAAAGAAGTAACAAAATCCCTCAAATTTAGATCAACATATACACCTAGATTTTGAGTCAAACTCCCTATCCCTGACACTTTGGGCCTCCCTTTAAGGGGACTTGTTCCCTTGTGGACTTTGGGTAGCCCATAGAACGTAGCTATCCTAGGGAAATCGGGAAGAAGAAAAGCATATTCCTGTTTGCTAATTAAACGGTTACATAAAGCCTCATCCAACATCCCCCTTAGTTTTACCAAAAGGGTCATGGTGGGATCCTTCCTCAGTATTTCATAACCGGCTTTATCTTGGAG
The DNA here is from genome assembly GCA_025379985.1 of Phyllomedusa bahiana. Classification (NCBI taxonomy): domain Eukaryota; kingdom Metazoa; phylum Chordata; class Amphibia; order Anura; family Hylidae; genus Phyllomedusa; species Phyllomedusa bahiana. Next base: position 1,572 of record JAODAL010062276.1, on the reverse strand, counting down.
GAGATCCAGACACATTCTGTGGTATTGTAGTACATCCATCACGACTACATTCCCCCCCTTGTCAGCCGGTTTTATGACTATTGAGGTGTCTCTCTCTAACTCATTTAAGGCCTGTCTCTCACATTTAGATAAATTATTCCATCCATTCTTAACACCACTAAGATCTTTCAGTTCACTAGTCACTGTCTCAAGAAAGGAATCAATGCAAGAGTATGGCTGAGGAGGTGGTGACCTTCTACTCTTATTGCACAGCGTGGTGACGGGTCCTTCTCCCATGGGTCTATCTTCCTCAGACAACAAATCAACCAGGGTTTTTACTCCCATTAGGTCATTGTGTTCGATACCCAGATCTTCACATTCCTTCATATCCTTTTTGTGAAAGAATCTAGCCCATTTGACCTTACGAATAAAGAGGTGGAGGTCTTTGCCGTTCACCACTTAAAATGTATCCTGGAAATTTTTGGGTATCTTAACATAAGGTATTGTTTGTTTCCTAAACACACAGCAATTAATGCTGTGCATTTTGGCAACAAATACAAAGCAACAAGCCACTAAAGTAAAAAAAAGGCACTGTCTGAAACCAGCATTACAATGAAAGGGTAGGAAAGTGCCTTCAGTGACATGAAGCTAAATTCCCTTCGGACCATTGTTAGCCAATCTGTTTACAATGTCTAAGCTAGGACTGTGCTTTAAATGTGGATTATTTTGTTGCATTTGTGGATTAGTTTATCAAAGTGTTTTTGGCAAAAACATTTCCAATGTGAATTGCTCAAAAAAAGAGAAAAGTAATTCAGCTGGTGTGATACTGGTGTTTCACTACTTGTTGCCATTTCCAGGCTTTTAAATGGATTAAATAAACTACAAGCTTTTATTTGAAGATACAACGAGTGATTGTGAATTGCTGGATCGCGCACCTCCTTCTTTTTTTGCAAATGTGAATTGCTGGCCCTTTCCTGCTAATAATGTTTCCGAAAATACTCCGTCGGAAAAACACCTTATAAACATTGTCTAATAATGAAAGAATTGGAAGGCATACAAAGGACAAAAAAGAACATGGCTCGCAAACTATTCACCCCCCAAAAAATTACAGTAGGAACCCCTTTCTTCAAAATAAGGGCTGTTAACGAAAGTAGATGGATGCAAATAAAGGCTTTCCAACCTAATTGCCAACGTTACAATGACATTACACATATCATCATTAGTGTTGAGCGATTTTTATCGACAAAGTTGAAATCGGCAAGGTTTTTATGGTGATCGAATTTTCCAGATCATTCGATAATTAAAGGTTAAAATCTGAGCATCATCTATTAAGATCGCGCCTTTTTCGGCGCTTCTGTAATTTTGGCGGCCAGCAAATCAGATTATAGAATAGAGCAGGGTGAGATGTGTGTGCGACGTCATGACTGGGATGGTATGTGTTGCGATTGGCTGGAAAAATCACATGAACCTCGTTTTACATAGAACAGCGTTTCCTGTTTCAGCCCAGTGTCTCTCAGCGTCTCATAGGGAAAGGAAATGCGCTCTGCCTGTGGCCAACACAGCTCAGCGAAATTAGTCTATTTCTGCACAGAG
>JAODAL010062275.1:0-19840 GCA_025379985.1 Phyllomedusa bahiana | reverse complement strand
TTATCGACAAAGACTGACACCTTGCCAAAATGGTACGCGCTGGTGGACGGAATTCGCCACAACCAATGCAAACCATGTGGCAAACATCTCACTCTACTGGCCACCGCGAAAGCGGTCCTCCGAGGACGAATTAGTGCTTACACCTCCTCCTTTAGGCGGAAACTAGAGGTAGAATATGGGAAGGCGACAGAGAAAGTGAGAAACGCATACAAGGCATTCCTTCACACCCCCTCCACAACACACAAGCAGGTCTGGGTGGATGCCAAGAGGGACTTTGATTTATGGGTACACCGGAGGGAGGAGATTCAACGCTCGTACCTTTCCTCTACCCTATTCAGATTTGGAAACAAAGCCGGGAGGATACTCGCCAGGCTCCTCAGGGGTGGATTCTGTCCGTCCCATATTACTGCTCTTCGGACCCTCTCAGGTCAGGTCACAGCTGATCCGCACCTGATCAATAGCTCACTTAAAACCTTTTATGAAAACCTTTATGCGGCTAATCCCACCCCTGGGGACGACTCGCAGTGTGGCACCCTCCTAGACTCCATCCATATCCCTAGGCTCACCCCCGACCAGCTGGAACACCTAAATGCTGACATCACCACCCAAGAGGTCCAAGCGACTATCAAACAGTTAGCGCCTAACAAAGCACCGGGACCCGACGGCTTCACCGCCGACTTCTACAAGATCCTACAAGAACCTCTCACCCCACTTCTAACGGACTACTATAATGACATACTAGAGAAAGGACAGATTAGGCCTGAGTCCAGAAATGCATACATCAAGGTAATCGCAAAGAAAGGGAAGGACCCCCTCCACCCGGCCTCATATAGACCCATTTCCCTGATTGACGTTGACCAAAAACTCCTCTCAAAAATAATGGCCGACAGACTAGCAGATATCATGCCCTCTTTGATAGGCCCGTCTCAGAAGGGTTTTATTAAAGGCAGAGCCTCAGTGGGAAACCTCAGGAAGGTATTGTCAGTAATGGAGGGAGTAAGAAACGAAGCCTCCCCCACCGGACCTCCGGTCATGGTAGCCATGGATGCAGAAAAAGCATTTGACAATGTCCGGTGGGGATGGCTATGGCAGGTTCTCGATCGCATAGGTCTTAGGGGGAACATTAGAACGTTTCTTGCGGCACTTTACTCCAACCCTATGGCCCAGATTCACACTCCGGGCTTTCTATCTCGTCCCTTCCCCCTCTTCAAGGGTACCCGTCAGGGATGTCCGCTCTCCCCTGTTTTATTTGATATCGCGTTGGAACCCCTGGCCCGATATCTGGAGGACTCCAACCTGTTTGAGGGTATCCGAGTGGGTGGAATCCAGGTCAAGCTGGCATTATTCGCCGATGACCTCTTGCTCTTCCTTTCAAACCCTCTGGAACATTTACCCAAAGTGTTCTCTTTTCTGAATCACTATGGAACTCTATCGGGATATAAGGTCAACCCCTCGAAAAGCGAGTTGCTGGAATTGGGATCCCCCCTTCCTAGATCCACCTGGACGAATCTGGGATGGGACATCTCCCCCGCAGATAAATTCATAACTTACCTTGGCAAAAGATTGGGTAGAACCCCTGATACTATCTACAACCTGAACTACCCCACCCTGATCAAAAAGATTGCAGACGAGCTACATAGATGGACCAATCTTCCACTCTCCCTCTCGGGTAGATGCCATGTCATTAAAATGATCTCCTTCCCCAAGCTTCTATACCCCCTCCAGACCCTTCCCCTGCTGTTAAGACACACTGACATCAACAAACTCCATTCATCCTTCTCCCGGTTTGTCTGGGCTGGCAAGAAACCACGGATAGCCCTTCGCAAACTAATGCTCTCAGTAGAGGGGGGTGGCCTCAACCTGCCCAATATACGGGGCTATAACCTTGCTTGCCTGGCCAGACATATCCTGGACTGGATCGGAAAGACCAGCCGCTACTCCAATCTCGAGCTAGAAAAAGAGATGTTCCACCCCTGGCTCCCCCACGCTCTTTTGCATACCAAGCTTGCCAACATCCCCCCACAAATTAAGTCCTCTCTCCTTTTTAGAGATACCTTGGCAACTTGGAAGCAAATCCGCAAACAGGCGGGTCTCCCTTTTATGCTATCTAAGGGCATGCCTTTGTGAGAACTCCCTGAATTCCCCCAGGGCCGAGAAAATCCCATGTTCAAACAATGGAGGACCAAGGGAATCTGTCAAGCTGGTCAGCTAATGCACGAGGTGGAAAGAAGATGGCTCTCCCCGACCGAGGTGATAGCGAAATTTGAACTCCCCTCCACGCATGTGTCTCCGGCCTTCCAGATTCTTTCCTTTTGCAAGTCCAGACTCAGAAATGTATCTAACGAATGTGTCTCTAACAAATTTGACGCTTTACTGCTGTGCCATAAATCTTCCTTTACCCTCTCCTCCATCTATCGGATCTTGAAAGGTTGGGACCTGGGCTCTGGGGGTACCTCGCCCTTCCGAAAATGGGAAAGGCGCTTCGGAGACCCCAACTTCTCCGATAAAATACTGGCGGGCCTGGTTAGACTCCGGAGATCGGTGATATGTAAGACATGGAGAGAGACCCATCTAAAAATTATCCACAACGCATTCTACGGGTTCGACCTTCCCCCGTCGAGAAATCTTCCTGACAGACTCCGAGCCTGCCCTAAATGCCAAACCCCCTCTACTGACATGTGGCATGGTTTATGCTCGTGCCGCCACTCACAGAAATTCTGGGACCTTTTCGTAGGGTACATTTGGGAACACTGGCGAGTAAGACTACCCAAAGATCACGAACTCCTAATTTTCCATGTTGTAAGACCACCAGAAGACACGACCTCCCGACAACCTTTTGTGGTTTTACCCGGGCTGGCGGCTAGTACCATCCATATTGCAACATTGGTCAAAAAAAGGTGTCTCCTATTACACTGGCTGAAACCTACGACTCCCCCGATATCTCTGATAGTTGAAAACATGAAAAAGTACCTCACTGCTGACAAAATTGAGACAGAGAGACAAAAAGAGCTTAAGACGGAGGGATTCTTTAATAAATGGAAGCCTTTCATTGTATCGCATTACTCCACAGCAGAGATTCATCAATTGATGTCATCTTTCCAATACACGATGTGGTACTGCGGAGAGGCTCTGGCCGGCAGTCTGGGAGGCTTGGATACAAGGGAACTCCCCCTCCCAGACCCCCTTGGGCTACTGTCAACTAGGAGATCCCAGTCTGTACAGACGCAGACAACTGACCCTCTCCATACACCACCATGATCTTAATGCCCTTACACTGTGCTTTTCATCCGCATCCACCACAATCTATGCGTGACATTGCCCCTTCCCTGTCTGACAGATCACGGCGCTTTCCTTTTCTCCCTTTTCCTCTTTTCTTTTCCCCCGTCTTGGGGAAGGCATGACACACTCAGGGCGACATGTATGATCGGGCTTTCCGCCTGTTTTTTGGCGTATACTGCGCCTCCCAGCCTGAATCCCGCTGTCGGACGCGGGGATTCAGTGTTAGGCGCAGTGTTCGCCACTTTCAGCTGCGCCCCGCATGAAGGGGTGGGCAGTGGGCGCGGTGTGGGCACGGGGTAGGCGTTCCGGGCGGGACGGGGCGCGCTCGAAAACCCCGAGGCATGTACGATGGCGAGTCGGCAAAGCGAGGCGCAGTCCCAGCGCTCGGCAGCTCCGACAGGCAGCCCAAAGGTTTTTTTTTTTGGTCTAAATCCTCTGACAAGGCAAAGTGAAGCAGGACGGAACATGCGAGGAACAGATAGAAGATCGCGACAGAAATCTCGGCGCTCCGCTCCGCGCAGCAGGAGTATGATTCCGAAAAAAATCGCCTTTATAAAGGCGGAAAACAGTGTCAGAAAAGAGCTGAACCTCAAAAATAAAAAATAATAAAAAACAAAACACTTTCCTAAACTCTAGAACGCGCAATATCAAGAAATATATATTGTAAATTGCCGGAAATACAGTAATTCAATTCTGAAACCTATGCTCATTGGTCGGCATAAACCGTCCAATCAAATAGGAGCGACAGTGAACCATTAAAACCAAAGGGGAAGGATTGACCAATCAGAATCCATGGCGGATGATTCAAAATACAGTAAAAAGACAGAAAAGACTGATTGGCTGAGCTAGCGGTGGCTGGATATCCCAGCCAAAACAAGCGCGAGCTACTTTTTCATAGAGTTCATGGGAAAAGAAATTCTGAGCGCACTCGGTGTTTGGCTAATTTTTAAAAGAGGCGCCGTTTTTTTGGCCCCTTTGGGAAGCGAGCAAAACACCCCCTATGGGTTTTCTAATGCAACCCTGAAATAAAACTGTAAAAAGGGCCGAAATCAAATTATAAGACTAAAAGAAGGGGCCCCGAGGGTGTATATAAAATGAATAATAAAAAGGGGTAAAAAAAAAAAAAAATATTAAATAAATAAAACCCAAGTTAATTTCTTTATTTCGTTGCACCCAAACTTTTGACCCTTTTGGTTAACAAAATAAAAAAAATTAAACAAAAAAATTTTATTGATTTAATTTTTTTTTTCGTTCCCCCCAAAATTTTTTTAATTCGTTTTATATACACATGGCCCAACTTCGGGAAATCTTAAAATTTTTGATTTCGGCCGGGGTAAAAATTTGATTTAAAGATTGAAATTAAAAACCCCATGGACTTCGCTCGCTCCCCCATTGGTCCAAATAACGGCGCCTTTTTTAATTTGGGCCAAATAAACAGAGCCGCGCTCAGAATTTTTTCCCCATAAACTTTTATAAAGAAATTTGGTCCGCTTGGGGTTGGGAAAGCGGGACCAGCCCCCCCCCTTTCCCCCCCCCAACCCCAATTCCCCGCTCGTTTCTCAATTTTTTTTTCTGTTTTTTTGAAACTGGGGCCCGCTTTGGAATAAGGGGTAAATTTTAAACCTTGATTATAATGGGAAATTTCCCCTTATTTTGATTGGCAATTTCCTTTCCCCATGGTTAAATGGACATTTTCCGGTTTCCCTTTCCCTTTTTTTCTTTTTTTGCCAAAATTGGAAGGAAAATAAAAACTTAAAAAAAAAAAAAAAATTTTTAATTTAAATGTATTTTCCCCGGGGGATTCTCCCATTTCAATTCCCCATGTAGCGCCGGTCCCTGGGGTCAAAAAGCTTGTTTTTTAAAAAACTTTATTTTTAAAGAAGGGTTTGCCTTTTTTATAATGTTTTACACTTTAAAAAAACGGGTTTTTTTATTAATAAATTCATTTCCCCCACGGCGCTGAAGCCAGATTTCATTGCGCCCATCCTCCCTAGACTAAATTTGGGGGAATAGCTCTGCCTCCCGATTTTCCCGAGCTAAACCGACCCCCCCCTACTCCCGCCATCCCTCTTTTTAGCATTTTTAAAAGTATTTTGAACTTTCCCCCATGGATTCTGATTGTCCCCAAACTTCTCCCTAGGGGGGGGCCGGGAAAGGGGGCCCGTCGCTCCCCCTTCTGATTGGCTGAGCTAGCCAAAAATCCCCGGGAGCTTTAAACCCAATTTAGCCCCTTTTTTACATTTTTTACTTATTTTTGGGAAATATCCCGCTGTGGATTCTGTTGGTCTAAAAATTCCCCCTATTTTAAAAGGTTCAAATCCCCCCTCCTATTTGAAATTGGGCCCGGTTTAAAGCCGACCAAACAGAAAAAGCTTTTGGAAAATTTTAATTACGGGATTTTTCCCGGCAATTTTTTCCCAAAAACCCAATTTTGAATTTGGATAATTTGGAAAGTGATTTTTTTTAAAGTATTTTTTATTTTTAAGGTTTCAGCTCTTTTCCTTAAAAATGTTAAACGCCCCTTTTTAAAGGCAATTTTTTTATTTCATACTCCGCACCCACAAGTGGAATGAATTTTTCTCGCTTTTTTCCAAGCCTGTCCTTTGCATCGGAACTTTTTTCGGCGGGAGTCCCCACGGCGCCTTAAATCCCGCACTGCCCCCATTTCCCCCGCACTGTGGCCCCCACACACTGGCCCAGGGGCGGGAACTTTTGGGCCCCAAGGGTTTTTAGTGCGCTTTTCCGGGCCAAATCATAGGGGCAGCCCCGGGACTGGGGCCCCCGGACCCGCCGCCCCCTAAAAAAACTGGCGAGGCGGGGGCGGACTTTTCATGCTATGTAAAGAGCGCCCCCCCGGCCCCGACATAAATCAGGCGCAGATTCCGCTGGAAAACTGGCGGAAAGGTGCGCCCCGACCCGGCGGGATTCATACATGTGGCCCTCAGTGTTTAGGGCTGACAGGACTCTACAACTCAAGTTTAGTCAAGTTCAGTTGAGTTTAAAAATTGGGTTTGGTTAGCATGATTCCATTGAAGGCACTGAGATGGGATTTTGTGCCCAATACCTGTTAGTCTCTTGGATAACCTCAAGAGCTCTCTCAAGACTTTTGATTAAAAGACCAAGACCTTTAACTCGCATGGACTACTCTGGTCATCCACAAGCTACGCCACTCAGGTGGCTACTGTGTCCACAAGCGGATTTGTGCCTGCTAATTGTATTTGTATACTTTGTATTTGTATAACTATGTTTTTCTTTCTAAGAATTTGGAAAATCTTCAATAAAATGTGTTATAAAAAAAAAAATAAAAAATTCCCGGCTGAGCCCGAATCCAGAAAGGTTGGGACCTGGAACGAGAGTCCGGAGTCCGTCACGACTTGGACCGGCGTCGTGAGACGTGGAGAGGAGAAACTTGCACCTAGGGCCGCCTCTCCCAAGGGACCTAGGTGCGGGCATTTCCCGGAAGCTTGGAACGTTGAGGACAATTCCTCCGGAAATGCCCTGGGCTGCCACAGTAGAGGCACAGATTCTCTGATCGCTGTTGGGCCAATTCTCGCTCAGAAAGTTTCACCCGGTCGACCTGCATAGGCTCCTCACTGGGTATCGGGGATGATTGCATAGGCCTCTGGAACACCGGGGCCAGGTGCGCGAATCGACGTGGTCGGGCTGTCGCACGTGGTTGCCAAAGCTCCTCTTGCCTTTCCGCATAACGTACGTCAATGCGGATGGCCAGCCGAATTAACTCGCTGAGGGAAGACGGGACGTCTCTTGCAGCCAGCGCATCCTTAATCCTATCGGAGAGGCCCTTCTTAAAGGTGGCACATAGGGCGGCCTCATTCCAGGACAGTTCAGGTCGCTTCCACTGGCGGGACTTGCTTGCGATGGCGGCCAAGGGTAAGCGTGGTACAAAATCGTTAGGCAGAATCGTAGTCGGGGTCAGGCAGCAGAGGTTTGTGAACGGGAGACAGAAGCTAGGCAGTCCGGTACACAGGAATGACAAACAAGGCAGAAAACGCTTTCTCAGTAGGCTACGAGGGCACTAAAGATCCGGTGGAGAGCTGCCCGAGGAGGAGCCCCTAAATAGGGTCATCGGCTGGCACAGCCAATTACTGGCGCGCTGGCTCTTTAAAGCTACAGAAGCCGGCGCGCCGCCCCTAGGGAGCGGGGATGCGCGCGCCGGCCAGCACAGGGGCGCAGGGAGTCGGGAACGTGGACGGGTAAGTTATTAGGCTCCGGGGAACGTGTGCGCCACGGTCCGGCACCCGGACTGCGGCGCCACTCGCCCCCGGCACCGGGAGAACGGTAGTCAGATGGACGTGCCCACAGCCTGCCCCACGGGCTGGGGCGCTGTCCGTGACATAGATACAAGTGTACACAGGAGCTCTGCAGACTGTATATTATCACCATACAGTGTCCATATAGTGGTTTACACCAGTGTACACAGGCTCTGCAGACTGTATATTACCACCATATAGTGACCATATAGTAGTAGACACCAGTGTACACAGGCTCTGCAGACTGTATATTACCTCCATACAGTGACCATATAGTGGTAGTTACCAGTGTACACAGGCTCTACAGACTGTGCAGACTGTATATTACCTCCATATAGTGACAGCGTGAGCATATGGTGGTAGACACCAGTAAACACAGGCTCTGCACACTGTATATTACCTCCATACAGTGACTATATAGTGTATATACCAGTGTGCACAGGCTCTGCAGACTGTGTATTACCCCCATACAGTGATCATATAGTGGTAGATACCAGTTATACACAGGCTCTGCAGACTGTATATTACCTCCATACAGTGACCATATAGTGGTAATTACCAGTGTACACAGGCTCTGCAGACTGTATATTACCCCCATACAGTGACCATATAGTGGTAGACACCAGTGTACACCGTCTCTGCAGACTGTATATTACCACCATACACTGAATATATAGTGGTAGTTATCAGGGTACACGGGCCCTGCAGACTGTATATTACCTCCATATAGTAGTAGATACCAGTGTACACAGGCTCTGCAAGCTGTATACAGATATATAGTAGTGGACAAGTGTAAGGGTATGTTCACACGGCTTATTTGGATGCTGTTTTGACACTGATTTTTCAGTGCCCAAAACAGCATAAAAACCTCACCTGAAACATGTTTCTTTAGAGGAGTTTGTTGGAGGAGGTTTTCAGCACTGTTTTCAGCTATATAAATAGCCAGGGCAAAAACCATGCCAAAAAATGCTCCAAAAACGTGTCTAAAAACATGCCGAGGTTTTGAAGCTTTCCTATGATTCCTGTTGGGATTTTCAGCACTGAAAACGCTTTAAGAATTGACATGAAGCTTCTTTTTCAGCGCCCAAAACAGCTTAAAAAGAAGGGCCTAAACACTTGTAAAAACCTCGTCATGCGTGAACTACAATGCTGTTTTACATAGGAATCAATAAAAATGAACTGTGGGCGTTTTGGAGGCTTTTTTGGTGCTGTTTTGGGAGCGGAGACCCCTCCGAAAACAGCATCAAAATCAGCCGTGGGAACATACCCTTACCGTGTCTCATTCATTTTTCTATATAAAATATTCATAATATACAGATATTAATAACCACAAATGTTTCTTATCAGAATATTACCCTGTTTCTTACAATAAGAAATAACTTAACCTAACTTTAAGTCACCTTCACTCGCCACCCATTCCTTAGAGACCAAGATAACTTTATGTCCTATTTTGCAGACTTCGAAAAGTGCCCTTTAGAGTTTCAGTAAGAAACCATGTGGTCTATTGAAAGATGGAAATTAATTTATCTATTTCCTCTTGTCTGTAACATTTGTCAATAAATAACATCCACTTTTTGAAAAAAAAAAAGTTTCGTTTCAAAATTTGGTTTGAGATAAAATCTCACTTAATGGAAAATCAGCTTACAGCTGTCTGGTCAACAGACATCTTTTTACAACCAATAATACAGTATTACCCTAAAATGGCCAACAAGGGCTGGTGTCAGGAAGTTTAGTTTTTTGTTTTTTTTTAATAAAACTCTCCTGTGTTGTGTCATTGTGTTTTTTTTCTACCATTTTTTTTCCAGTGTCTTGCAGACACCTCTGTTCTACTAGTTCTGGGGCATGGTGGTAGCCAGTTTTGTTTTTTTTTTCTTAACCCAAGGCTCATTTTAACCCCATATTACTATTACCCCAGTACTCAATGCACTAGAGGTACTGGGAAGATTCAGGTTATCATCAGAAGTCAACCCTCTAAGATGATGGTCCACTTCTGGGGCAGCTGTGGACTGGTATTTTTTTTAGGGTGGGAAGGGACCAATATCCGTGGACCTTTCCATCCTGATAGTATCAGTCTGCTGTTGCTGGTTTTACCATGGCTGGCTATGAAAAATGAAGGGACCCCATATTGGTTTTTTTTAACCCCTTACTGACACAGGATGTACGCCTATGTCCTGGTACTGGTAAGGTTCTATGTAGTGGGATTACTCAGTAATCCCACCACAATTAGCAGCTGACACCTGCCGGTAACAGAAAGGAATGGAGCCAGCTCTAGTCCTTGCTGACTAACCCTTTAGACATCGCTTTAAGCAGGAAGTGATAAAACCACCATATCTGAACACTCTTCTGCATTGCTTATACAATACAGAAGAGAGAAATGACAATCGCGCCCCCCCCCCACTAGTGGTCAAGTACCCTAGAGGGACTGAAAGCCAAATTAAAATATATATATATATATATATATATATATATATATATATATATATATATATATAATGTATAGAAGTGTAATAAAATATATAAAAAGTCCAAATTACCCCCCCCTTTTTTCCATTTTATAGATAAAAAAAATATGAAAAGTTACACATAATTGGTATCGTCATATCTGAAAAAGTCTGATCTATTAAAATATAACATCATACATCCCGAACACTGAACACCGTACACCGAAGAGTGAATGGTATAAAAACAAAACCCCTGCAAACATGGCACATATCGTTTTTTTTCTCACATTTCGCCCCCATTTTTTGCAGTTTCCCAGTATACTCTATGGTAAGATTAATGACGCCATTCTAAAGTATATCTTTTACCGCAAAATAAAAGCCCTTATATGTCTGTGTAGGTGAAAAAATTAAAAAGTTATGTCTCTTTGAAGCTGGGGAGGAAAAAACTTTACATATTATTTTGACTGACTGTCAGGAAGAGGTTACTTATATATTTATAGATTACAGTGGATGCCTAGTTTTTTGGGGTTTTTTTCATAACGAGCAAAGGTAAAACCAGCAGCTTCAACCTGATACTATCAGTATGGAAAGGTCCATGGATATTAGGCCCTTCCCATCTTAAAAATACCAGCCTGCAGCTACCCACAAAAGCGGGGTTCACTTCATTAGAAGGTTCTGATGGGAACCTGGCTCTTTCCAGTACACCTGGTGCTTTAGGTACTGGGATAATACTGAGCTTAGTGTAAGTCTTAGGTTGTCAAAAATCACCCTGGCAGGATAACAAACACGAGCGATAGTAATGGAGAGGCATCGGTCAGATTAAATGGACACTAAACACAAAAAAAGTATTATTTACAGAAACATCAGCCCTCTTTAACCATTTTATTAAAAAATAGATCCAAGGTTGATGAGACGAAGTCCACAGAATCCAAAATAGTCCAAAAGGGAAACCTGTAAACCGGGAGCAATGTCCCAGAGAAGGCAGTGTGATGATGTCACACCGCTCATGCCAACCACTAGCTACCCGAGCTAGTTGCTCAGCAAAGGAGAGAGGTGAGTATAATTTTTGTTTTCATTTTTTTTATAATTAGTCAGAGGTGCCTATATATATATATATATATATATATATATATATATATATATATATATCCCAACAGGGGGCTGTATATATACCTACAGGAGGCTGTATTCCGTGGGCCATCTTATCCGTTGGGCAATAGGCAGTTGTCTGGGGCCCTCACAAGCATAGTGGTTAAAGGTGGTAAATGTATGTCCCAGGAATCTGGGGAACATGCCTTGGATCCTTGGACTGTCACTGTACTGTCACTACTTATGTGTTCTTAGGATGTAAAAACCTGGGCCTCAAGAATCAACTCCACTGGTGAGCCCCGAGAATCATCTCCACTGGTGAGCCCCAAGAATCAACTCCACTGGTGGGCCCCAGAAGAATCATCTCCACCCATGATCCCCAAGCCCCGAGAATCAACTCCATTGGCGGGCCGATTGGTGGGCCCCAAGAATCATCTCCACCAGTGAGTGCCAGGAATCAACTCCAATGGTGAGCCCCAAGAAACAACTCCACTGGTGGCCCCAAGAATCAACTCCATTGGTGGGCCCCAGAATCAACTCCACTGGTGGCCCCAAGAATCAACTCCATTGGTGGGCCCAAAGAATCAACTGCACTGGTGGCACCAAGAATCAACCCCACTGATGGGTCCAAGAATCAACTCCTCTGGTGACCCCCAGGAATCAGCTCCACTGGTGTGCCCTGGGAATCTACTCCCGTGGTGGGCTCCAAGAATCAACTCCATTGGAGGGCCCCAAGAATCAACTCCACTGGTGGCCCCAAGAATCAACTCCACTGGCGAGCCCTAAGAATCAATTCCACTGGTGGGCCCCAAGAATCAACTCCATTGGTGGGCCCCAGAATCAACTCCACTGGTGGCCCCAAGAATCAACTCCATTGGTGGGCCCCCGAGAATCAACTGCACTGGTGGCCCCAAGAATCAACCCAACTGATGGGCCCAAGAATCAACTCCTCTGGTGGCACTCAGGAATCAGCTCCACTGGTGGGCCCAGGGAATCAACTCCACTGGTGGGCTCCAAGAATCAACTCCATTGGAGGGCCCCAAGAATCAACTCCACTGGTGGCCCCAAGAATCAACTCCACTGGTGAGCCCCAAGAATCAATTCCACTGGTGGGCCCCAAGAATCAATTCCACTGATGGGCCCCAAGGAATCAATCCCACGGGGTGGGCACCCAAAGAAAATCAACTCCACTGGTGGGCCCAAGAATCAACTTCATTGGTGAGCCCCAAGAATCAACTCCACTGGTGGGCCCCAAGAATCAACTCCACTGGTGGGCCCTTGGCACCTCAATCTTACATTGATTACAAGCCTTTCTGAACAGCCGGCAGCCTTCACACTTCATACAGTGCACTGGGGCCCGTTGCTCAGAAAGCATCCTACGTAGAATCAAGGAAATGTCGATTTGTTCCAGCACCCAAGAAGCCAGTACTTCATATGTAAAATACATAGAATAAACTGTATGTATGCATCCTATGTAGAATACAATCAGAACAAAGCCAGCTGTAGTCAGTGGCTTCAGGGCAGTGTCTCGTGACTTCATCCTGGTGCCAATTGTAGTTGAAACAACTTCCAGAAGCTGTTTCACCACAAGATCCGGGAGAGTTGGCAAGTATGGATAAAAATAGCCACCCTCCCCCCGCCATAGAGGGTTTGAACATGCAATCTCTTCTACTATATACTGCAAAGTCCAGACCTGAATCCAATCGAGAATCTGTGGAAAGAGCTGAAAACTGCTGTTCACAAACGCTCTCCATCCAACCTCACTGAGCTCCAGCTGCTCAGAAACGCTCTCCATCCAACCCATGAGCTCCAGCTGCTCACAAACGCTCTCCATCCAACCTCACTGAGCTCCAGCTGCTCAAAACGCTCTCCATCCACCTCACTGAGCTGCAGCTGATCAGAAAAGCTCTCCATCCAACCTCCCCTGAGCTCCAGCTGCTCAAAAACGCCTCCATCCAACCTCACTGAGCTCCAGCTGCTCAAAACGCTCTCCCTCCAACCTCACTGAGCTCCAGCTGCTCAGAAACGCTCTCCATCCAACCTCACTGAGCTCCAGCTGTTCACAAACCTCTCCCTCCAACCTCACTGAGCTCCAGCTGCTCACAAACGCTCTCCATCAACCTCACTGAGCTCCAGCTGTTCACAAAGCTCTCCCTCCCAACCTCACTGAGCTCCAGGTTTCTCACAAACGCTCTCCATCCAACCTCACTGAGCTCCGCTGATCACAAACGCTCTTTCCCTCCAAACCTACTGGCTCCCGTGCTCAAAACGCTCTCCTCCCTACCTCACTGAGCTCCAGCTGCTCACAAACGCTCTCCATCCCAAACCCCACTGGATCCAGCTGTCACAAACGTCTCCATCCAACCTCACTGAGCTCCCGTGCTCACAAACGCTCTCCATCAACCTCCCCTGAGCTCCAGCTGTTCACAAACACTCTCCATCCAACCTCACTAAGCTCCAGCTGTCACAAACCTCCATCCAACCTCCTAGCTCCAGCTGTTCACAAACGCTCTCCATCCAACCTCATGAGCTCAGCTGTCACAAACGCTCTCCATCCAACCTCACTGAGCTCCAGCTGTCACAAAGCTCTCCATCCCAACCTCACTGAGCTCCCGCTGTCAGAAACGCCTCTCCAAACCAACCTCACTGAAACTCCCGCTGCTCAAAACGCTCTCCATCCAACCTCACATGAGTCCAGCTGTTCACAAACCCTTCCATCCAACCTCACTGAGCTCCATGCTTCACAAACGCTCTCCATCCAACCCCACTGAGCTCAGCTGTCACAAACGCTCTCCATCCAACCTCACTGAGCTCAGCTGTCAAAACGCTCTCCATCCAACCTCACTGAGCTCAGCTGCTCAAAACGCTCCCATCCAACCCACACTCCAGCGCTCCAAACGCTTCCCCCCCCTCCCACCCCCATCCACCTCACTGGCTCCAGCTGTTCAACAAACCCTCTCCATCCAACTCACTGAGCTCCAGCTTTCACAAAAAGCTCTCCATCCAACCTCACTGAGCTCCAGTTTTTCACAAACCTCTCCATCCAACCTCAGAGCTCCAGCTGTTCACAAACGCTCTCCATCCAAACCCCACTGAGCTCCAGCTGTTCCAAACCTCTCCTCCAACCTCACTGAGCTCCAGCTGTTCAGAAACGCTCTCCATCCAACCTCCTGAGCTCCAGCTGCTCACAAACGCTCTCCATCAACTCACTGAGCTCCAGCTGTTTACAAACGCTTCATCCAAACCCCACTGAGCTCAGCTGTTCAAAACGCTCTCCCTCCAAAATCCTGAGCTCCAGCTGTTACAAACCTCTCCATCCAACCTCACTGAGCTCCAGCTGTGCGCCAAAGGAAGAATGGGCAAGAATTTCAGTCTCCTCGGGAAAAGTGCAATCCAAGCGACTTGCAGCGTAATCGCAGCAAAAAGGTGGGCTACAAAATATTAATTAAGGAGGGCAAATAATTTTTTCACGCCCCACTTTTCAGTTTTTTATCTTTTACAAAAGTTTAAAATATCCCAAAAATTTCAATCCACTTCACAATTGTGTCCAACTTGTTGTTGATTCTTCACAAACAAATTCAAATTTGATATCTTTTTGTTTGAAGCCTGAAATGTGGCAAAAGGTTGAAAAGTTCAAGGGGGGCGAATACTTTCGCAAGGCGCTGTGAATGTTAATTAATGCAAAATTTTTACCAAAAATTAACCGCCCCCTCAAAAAAATTAACAACTCGACCTGTGATAAAACCTTTCACAGCCCCAACAATAAAATAAGTTGTGATAGCTCAGAATAGGTCAGATCATAATAGGATAAGAACATATGTATACAACTATGGCTCCGAAACCGCAGTGTTGTATGATGAGGATATGAATTAGCCCTTGCTGAGTGAGCGCATTGATGGCCAGAAACCATTGCCGTAGCCTGTGCGCTTGTAGTGTCAGCAGTTTATATAATGATCCAGGCTATGATTGCACCAGAGCTGCCAAAAGAGGCGGCTGGAATAAAGTAAGTGCCCCCTCTACCTGCTCCATCAGGCACAAGGTGTGAAAGGACGTGACACAACATGACGCTATATGCACAGACATTCCTGTTTCACAAGGGAGAGGGGTGTCAGCTCCAGAGTGTTGGCCGCAGGCGTTCTCTTCTCTGTATTCAGTCACTTTTTGTGCAGACTAATCCTTTGTGTTAGGTGGAGTTGATATGTAGATCATCAAAATGTTTTTTTCACCCATCTTAAAACTAAGATAGGTCTTCAGTTTATGGTTAAGGGGGTCCGACCTCTGGGAGCCTCATCATCTCTATCTGAAACTAAACCGCACTAAAACTGAACTTCTTGTCTCTCTGCCCTCACTAACTGACCCCACCCTGCTATTTCTTTTTTTTTCTTTAACTGTGTTTTTATTAAACATTTTAACCATAATTTATAACCATATTTATGGCATGCAAGCCATGGTAAACATCCATGTTTAGATATAAAAGTAGGGTGCAGATTTTAACAAAACAATATATCTGATAGGTCGGTGTGTTTCCCCAGAAGCAGGAGTCTTTTGGTTTGGTGTGACCTCTAGGGTTTATTCCTATGCGCTCCTAAGTGGAAAATTGTTTTTAATCTTCGTAAAGTAGAGTTTATTGTGTATTATGATTTTGGTTTGTCTAATCAAGTTGTTAATCATTGGTGGCAAGGAGCATTAGTATAGCTGTTACTTCAGCCTATAAGCTAAAGCTAGAGGTCAAGCATTTCACAGGTGCTCGGATCTCTTGACTCTCTTTGATACATGTGTACTCTTAGGCCTCGTTCACACGGCTTATTTTGCCGCGGATTGGCGCCGTACTGCGCGCCGGATTTGCGCTGCAGTACGGCGCCAATCCGCGGCAGCAATTACGGTAATCCACTGTTCTCATAGAGAACAGTGGAATCCGTCTCTCCTTCCCGCTCGGCGAATCCGCCGCGGGGGGAGAAAGTGACATGCACATTATTTACGGCGCGGACGCGCCGTAAACAATGCATTGTCTATGGGGCCAGGAGCGGCGCCCCCGCCGCGCTCCGGCCCCGCCCCCGTCCCGCCCCTTATTCACGGCGGATTTGTGAGCTCAATACGGCTCACAAATCCGTCGGGAATAAGCCGTGTGAACACGGCCTTAGCATGTGTCAGATATTACCTCCTGCCCCTGAGGATCCACTTCCATCTAATCAGGCTCTTTTTGTTTGCTTTGACAGGTAGCAAAAGTATAACCGTTATTTGAGAGCTTATAATCTAAGGAGAGATAATGGGTGTATCTTATGTACTCCCTTTTCATATGTTTCCCATAGATATTACTGTTTCCATTCTTCTATGAGGAGTTGCCTCCTTCTAGCTGGGATTCTTTGCTGTATATTCATGCTGTTATATATGTAATAGTCGATAAAAACATTTCGATAACCTTAAACCACATAACAAACAGGGAAAAGGTGGGGATGGAAAGGAGTGGTGAGGGGAAAGGAGGGGGGGAGACGCACACAAGGGGAGAAGTGGGGGAGTAATCCGCTTGTGGGTCAGACATCCGCCGCAGCCCAAGGGAGTCACCATCTATGTTACCCCACCCCAAGTTTGCATTTAGTTTATCGGGTTATTCTCTAGGTACCAGGTTGTGAATTTGAAGCAGTTGCTGATCTTAGTCTGGATGTGTGTGGGAAGGAGTTTAATAAAACTTGTCCACAGCTGAAAAAATTGCTGTGTTTTCTGTTCTTTTTGTGTCATTGTTTCTACCCAATCCATGCGGAAAATGTGTGATAGCTTTTCCAAGAATATTTTAACAGTAGGTGTTTGGGGTTGGATCCAGCATTGAAGGATTGTTTTTCGCGCCGCTGCTGCTATGTAGAATAAGAGTTTTTGGTGGTTTCTTGGAAAAGATGAGTATTCCTTAGGGAGGATGCTGAAGAGGGCCCATAGTTCAGTTTCTGGGCATTGTGGTAATAGGTTTCTGAGGGTAAATGATCGCACTTCTGACCAAAAAGCCTGGATTTTTTGGCAAGTCCACAGACAGTGCAGTAAGTCTGCATGTGGGGAGTCGCATTTTAGGCAAGCGTGATTTTCAGAGTGTCCCATCAGATACCCTCGGTGTGGGGAGACATAGGATCTATGCCCACCCTGCTATTTCTGTCTCTGTGTGTGGCACCCCCATAAATCCTAGGCAGCAGGCCCCCTGTCTTGGGGTTATGCTAGACTCTGATCTGTCCTTCACTCCCTTTATCCAATCCCTCGGCCGCTCCTGTCACCTGCACCTCAAGAACATCTCCAGAATCCGTCCTTTTCTCACTGTGGAAACCACCCAGACTCTTACTGTTGCTCTTATTCTTTCTTGTCGTGACTCTTGTAACTCCCTGCTTATCGGTCTCCCTCTGTGTAAACTCTCCCCTTTCCAATCTGTCCTGAATGCAGCAGCCAGGCTCATCTTTCTTTTCAGCTGCTATACCGATGCCTCTACCCTGTGTCGGTCTCTGCACTGGCTGCCTATTCAGAATGGGGAGGCAGAGGTGGGGGCCACACAGTTTTCTTATATTAGAAGAGTTGTGTGCCACTTATGAAGGTGGGGTGTCACCCAGTTTTCCTAGATGCAACAGGTGACACACAGCTTTTTTAAGATAGTAAAACTGTGTAACTTGTGGGGGATGGGACATCACCCAACTTTCCTGAACGCTGCATAGACTATCCAGAACAGCTGGGTGATGCCACGTTTACTATGAGTGGCACTCAACTGTTCTATGATAAAAATAACTGGGTGCCACTTGTGTGGGATAGGGTGTAACCCAGCCTTTTTGCATGCTGAATAGAATATCCAGCCTTCTGTATGTGTGTAATGTTTCTGTTTATGTACAGGTTCCCTTTTGGACCACTTCGTATTCCGTGGACTATGTCGGATTAGCTATGGATTTATTAACGTTTTTTTAGCAAAATGGTTAAAGAGGACTGTTCTCTGGAAGTGTTTGTTTAAATAAACTTTTATTGTATTTAGCATCAGTGTTTTTTTTTCTATTTAATTCCAGTGTTAGTAATGGAGGTGTCTGACCGACACCTCTCCATTACTATCGCTGGGGCTTGGTGTCAGTCAGCGGTGGTTTTTGTCACCCTAAGATTGATACTAACCCTGTGTCACTATAACCCCAGTACCCAATGCACCAGGGGTACTGGGAAATGCTGGGTAACCATCAGAAGTGGGCCCCCTAAATTGATGGTATGCTTCTAGAGCAGCTGCGGGCTGTTTGTTTTAGAATTGGAAAGGACCAGTATGCATGGACCCTCCCATTCTGAGAGTATCAGGCTGCAGCTGTCAATTTTACTTTGCCAGGTTATGGAAAATGGGGGGACTCAATGTCATTTTTTTTTCTGAGAAATATCTATTTATTGATAATCTAATCAACATCCACTTTAATCATTACTGTCATTGCCCATTTTTGGATTCTCAATAAATC
The DNA here is from genome assembly GCA_025379985.1 of Phyllomedusa bahiana. NCBI lineage: Eukaryota > Metazoa > Chordata > Amphibia > Anura > Hylidae > Phyllomedusa > Phyllomedusa bahiana. The sequence goes on along the minus strand of JAODAL010062275.1, from coordinate 1,312 downwards.
AATGATTTTTGAAAAAAATAAATGACTTGGGGTCCTCCCCCATTTTCCATAATCAGTCAAGGTAAAACCGAAAGCTGCAGGTTTATACTATCAGAATGGGAAGGTCCATGAATACTTGTCATTTCCCACCCTAAAAATACCAGCCCGCAGCCACCCCATTGACCATCACATTAGAGGTTCTGCTTCTGATGGTATCCTGTGTTTTCCCAGTTATTGATGTGTTGGGTACTAGGGTACTAGTAACACAGGGTTAGTGTCAGCCTTGGCATGACAAAAACCACCACTGACTGACAACTAGTAAAGGAGAGGTGTCTGTCCTCCATTACTAACACTGAAATGAAATGGGGAAAAAAAAATGACACAAAACACACATAGTTCAAAGGGGAAACCTGTATAGAAATGAAAACATTATAAAACCATGACAGTACTAAACTCTCCTGCACCCCCTGAAGATCATGCCTGTAGCTGATCTTCTGAGGGCGCAGGGTGCGGAGTTCAGGCTGCACCATATGATTCTGGAAAGTACAGACTACATCCGCAGCACAATCTCCAAGGGGGGTGGTCCTCTGCTCCCCCAAGGAGATTGTAAACTGTGCTCTGTACTCCTCTCTCCCACCACTCCCCACCATTGTGCCAACACAAAAAAACAACCCCCACTTATCAGCACTATAAGCCCCCACCTATCACCCAATAGCCCCCTCACCATCATCTATCACTCCCCTCCACCGTCCACCCCATAACCACCCCACCAGCATCTATCACCCCATGTAGAGTTTGTACAGAACTGTGTTCCTACAGGTAGGGAAGTGCTGGAAAAAATTGAATTCTAAGATGTTTGTGTGGTAAATTTTGCCGCAACTCCTCAGGGAGCGCATACAGCTGAATCCCAAGTCAGTCGATAGCGTCCGGGCGCTGCAATGGCCTGGGTGCTGACGGCGATCTCTTCAACTGTATTTGACTCCAGGGAGCGCATACAGCTGACTCTCCGATCACCCGCCAGCATCCGGGCGCTGCCATGGCCCTGCGCCGGTGGGGATCGCTTCAGCTATATGCGACTCCTGGGAGCGCATGCAGCTGAAGACTATTGCGAAGCAGACAGCAAGCGCTCCCTGCTCCGCATTAGGACTCCGGCACATGCGGCATGAGTGTCATCACGCTGCCTGCGCGGCCTGATGACATCACGCCGCCTGTGCCAGAAGACAGATCGCAGGGAGAGCCTCGGAGCGGCGGGGAAAGGTAAGTACTTGTATTTTTTAAATTTTTCTTTTAACAAACCCTGCCTATACCTACCTAAAACTGCCTATGGGAGACA
>JAODAL010062274.1:0-19840 GCA_025379985.1 Phyllomedusa bahiana | reverse complement strand
CATCGTCCACGGGCTGTCCCCTCATCACCAGTCTTGGTTTTGCAGAGGCTGCCCCCTCACAACAAGACCTCCCATGCCACTCCCCAAACATTTTTAAATTTTTCCCGTACCTGCAAGAACGGGGGATTTTTTGGCCCCATTTTTCCCCCCCCCCAAGTCGTTCTGGGGGACTGCCCTCCTCAAATTGTTCACCCCTGGGCTATATATTTGGTTTCGGGGGAGCCCGACCACATAGTAAAATCTCGGCTGAGGGGAACCCCGGATGGGACAGAGGTGGGTTGAGGACAGGTGAGGGCCGTAAACCCCGCCCCCGGGGCCATGCCAACAAAGGGCCCTTGTTCTGACGTTCCCACCGACTTTTGGGCGGGGTTTTTTTCAAAATGCCATCTGGGGGGAAGTGGATGACCTACTCAAACCCCAATTTCGGGAAACCCCTTGGGGTTTTGAAAAAAACACTTTGGCTCCCAAACCAGGGACACTTGGCAGTTGTGGCCTCACCGAGTGCCCCCTTTTGGCGCGACGCCCCCCTTGTTTTGTGCGCGGACCTGGGCCTCTTCCCAGGAATTTTTGGGGCCACGGGCCATTTCGCAGGGGAAAAAGCCTGCCACTTCTCTGTCTGACTTACGTTTTTCTAAAAAGTACAGCCACTTTTGGGATGAAGATATCTTATATGAAAAATACACCCCCCTGTATTTGACCCAAAAATGAAACCCACTAACAAGGGGCTTGGGTTTAACCCCTTTTGGATATAAAATTCCCGCTCCAAAAAGGGGGGCCAAAAAAAATTTTCCCTTGTATGTCCCTTTTTAAAAAACATTTTGGGGTTTTTTTACTGAATTTTTAAAAGCACAAACGGGTTTAAAATTAAAAACCTTTTTCGGATTTGAAATTATGTTTTACATTAAAAAAAATTTTTCTTTTTTTTTAAAAGGGGGTGAAAAAAAGAACTTTTTCTTTTATGACCCAAAAACAAAACCCAAGCTTTAAATTTAAACCCCCCCTTGTAATTTTAATTTTGCGCAAAAAAAATTTAGAAAACCAAAAATTCCCTAGCTTTGTAGGGGGGTTTAAAATTTGGGGGTGAAAATTTTAACGGTCCCAAAAACAACCCAGAAAAAACTTTTTTAATTGCCTTTCCCGGTTTGGGGTGAAAATTATGCTACAGGGCCAAAAAAATTGTCTTTTTTTTTTCCCGGGTTTTTGAAAAAAAAAATGTTTTTTTTTTAGTGCCCACAACAGCAGAACAACGCAAAAATTTAACTCCTGGATCTAAATTGCGCCAAAAATTTAATAAACAAGCCCAAAAAATTTTACAAGCTTTGTAGGGGTTTTAAAAATTTAAAGGGGTGGTTTTTGGATTGAAAAAAAGGGTTTTTTCTTTAAATAAATTTACAACGGAAAAAAGGCTTGGGAAAACCCCCTTGGATTTTCCATTCTGCTGAAAAAATGAGCAGTGGGCATTAAAATTTGGTTTTTATGCGCTGCATTGGACCACCCGGCCCTTTTCATTTCCCAAATTTCCCCCCCAAAAAAAAAAAATCAAATTAGAAAACGTTAAAAAGAACCAGTCTGGAGACAAGCTGTGAAAACCCCCCAAAAATCCTTTTAAAAAAATTATTTTCTTTAGAAGTAAATATCATTGCAGCCCGTGGCACCCACCTTCCCTAATCATTTCCAGTGAAGCGTTATGAGTCCCACGTCGGGGGCCCGGTAAAATTTAAATTTTGTCGGTGACGTCACAAAAACCCGCCGGTCTCTGTTTTGGCTTTTTCCTGGGCACATGTCATGCGGCCCTATCCCCTTCTTCCTCCCAGAGTGTTTTCCCCCCATTAACCCATGTGCTCGCGGGGCCATTTTTATCCAATTTCAAAAAGCACCACTTTTTTAAACCCAAAGAACCCCAAATTTTCGATTTTGTTCGGAATCAAATTTTTTCCCCTGAAATTTTTAAGCGAATTCCCATTTCTTAAAAATCAAACGCCCCATCTTTTTTTAGGGATACAGAAATTTGCTAGAAACTCTGTTTTTTTAATTTCATTGGGGGCCCAAAAACCTCCTTTTATTACCATATAAAATTTTTAAATGGGTGTTTTTTCATTTTGGCGCACCCGGGGGGGTTTTTGATCAAAAGCCCCAAACCTTTTTTACTTATTTAGGGACAAAAATTTTGCAAAGGTTATTGGGGTTGTATTTCATGGGGTGCAAAACCCACCTTTTTTATCCGTTAACATTTAAATAGCTTTTATTTCCTTTGGTGGGGGCCCGGGTTTTTTTCCCAAAAGAGCCACCTTGTATTTAAAATTTTGAAAAAACAGAAATTTTTTTTTGGTTTTAACGGGCTTGTATTTCTTTTGGTGCAAAAACCCCCCACCTTTTATTTCCATAAAAATTTTAAAAATTTTAGCTGTTTTGGGCATTTTGGGGTTCCCCCCCAGTTTTTTTTAAATTTAGCCCCCCTTTGTATTTAAAAATTTGGGGTTTTTTTTAATTAAAAGGGTGTACTTTTGGGGAAAAATTTTATAATAGTGGGGAAAAGGGCTTTTTATGGAAGGGGTTTTTTTTTTCCTTTTTCCTATATGCTCCCATAAAAAATTAGGATGGAAAATTGCCCCCCTCCTTTCCCTTTTGGGGGATAATTAAAAATGATGCATGCCAAAGATTTCCAGACCCCTTTTTTTAGCCCAACTTTATTTATTGTTTACTTTGGGGTTAAAATTTTTTTCTAGGGATGTTTTTCATGTGTACAATTTAAATAACCCATAATAAGGGCAGCCCCGCAAAAAAGAGCTTGCTTTGAGATAGTTTGGACTAATTGCCCCCAGATTTGGGCGCCATGTTTATTTTCGGCGTTTGGCTTCTTGACATGTGCTGTATGTTTCCCTGCACTTTTTGGATTTTCCCGAGCCCCGGTTTTCCCCGGTGCCGAACTTTCCGGTTATGCCCAGTATTTGGGGAGGACGCGGGATACCAGGGTTGAGAAAAATGTTTTGAACCCAGCCTAGGGGGCCAGCCGAGGAAGGTCACTATGGTAACAAAAATTTATTTTTTTTGTGTTTTATCCTGAGCAAACCCTTTATCAATGCTGTTTTACATGTCGTTGTTTGATTAAAAGGGAATTACATTGAACACACTATTTTTAAAAACAGCAAGGGGGGAAAGGATCTTTTTTTTTTTGAATATATGTTTTCCTTTTCTTTTGGGTGATTTGTGCGCTTGAAAAAAGGCCATAACAAAAGGGCCCGGGAACGTTGCATTTTTTTAACTCCTTGGGGAAAAAAAGGGATTTTCCCTTAATCCATTGGTGCTGCCGTCCTCATTCTTCTATTTTTGGGGCTTCCCAACCCACTGAAAACCCCCCTCTGTCTCTGCCTCCTCCTCCTCTGCCCCCAAAACCAAGCTTCCTCAATCCCCAAAGTCTCTCAGATTTCAGGGATCGGGATCACCCCCCTTCAGTCCCAAACCGTCGCCCGGAGTCCCAAACCAAACCCATTCCCCCCTTCTTTTTCCACCATTTTTTGCCGACCTGTTTCCCATACAGGGGGCCATTCAAAGCAGCCACCCTTTCTTTTTTCTAACGGGTTTTGGGAGCAGAAAAAACATTTTTTCCCCAAACCATCCCAAAAACCCCAAAAAGCCGAATGTCGGCATTTCCAGGTTTTGGCCTTGGAAAGGGTTCCCTTTTTTCCGTCTAGTTGGACAAGATGGTTTTTTTTTGCCAGTCAGGGCCCTTCCCTTTCCCCCCCCAAATACCAGATGGCAAGCGGGCCCATTTCTTTTCCAAAAAACGGGGGGGATCGGGCTCGACGCATGCTCCTTTCAAAACCCGCGGGGAGGGTTTTGCAGGGGTTTTTTTCCCCCCAAGTCCTCTGGGGGCATTTTTTTCCCAAAAAACCGGGCCGGTTGAAAATTTAATCTGGTTTGGAACCGTCAACAACGGGGTCGGGACTGTGGAGGGCTCTTCACAAGGGAAAAAGAGCGCTGGGTTGGGTGAAAAATTAAATTTTAAAATGCCCAAACCCAATTTTTTTCTTGAAAAGGGGTGTAAAAAAATGGGGGAAATGTTTTTCCCCGACGCAAAACCCCTTTCCGGGAATTAAAATTCCCAAATACGTGCACAAAAATTTTTGGGGGCCCCCCACAAATTCCCCCTGTGAAAAATCATGGGGAAAAAAAACCTTAAAAACCACTACAAAAAAAAATTTGGTTTTGGTCATTTAAATAAAAGAAATTTAAAAAAAAAGGACATATCCAAGGGGCCTTTAACAATGAAAGAAATGTTATTAGTAAATTTGGTATCCCAAAAAAATTTTAATGAAATATATATTTTTCCTCTTAAGAAAAAAAATCTCCACTATAAAAAGTTTTCCCAAAAAAACCGTGACAATTTCCCAAAAAATTTTAAACATCAAAAACCCCAGAGGGGATGTTGTCCGAGGGTTTTTATTAAACTTTTTGCTTTACCAAAAATTTTTAAGATGTTTTTGGGCCTGTTTCCACTTTTATGCAATTTCCCAGTAATGTATAAAACAAAAGGCAGCACAGGCCCTGGCGGGGGACCTGGGGTCCCCAAGCCAAAAAAAAAAAAAAAAAAAAAATTTTTCTATGGTTAGATATTAGATCCCTTTAATATGGAGGGCCCTTTTTTTGCGAAATGTATGACTATAATTTTTTAGAAATTTTTCTTTTTATTTATTTTTTTAAAAATTTTTTTTCCACATTTTTTAAATTTTTTTTTCCCCTTTTTTTAATCTTTTTAAAAGGGGAAAACTTTTTGTACATTTTTTTAACACTTAGTAATTTTAGAAAACATTTCTGTATGTTTAATTTCCCCCTTTTTAAAACATTCGGGTTTTGGTATTAGAAAAACAGGCTTCTGCCCAAAACAACACACAGTGGGCCCGAAATTTTATGAAGGTCTTGCGGGGGAGGGGCCCGTTTTCATGTTTTTTTTAGTGAAACCCCTGCGCCTCATTTATGTGGGTCGCCCCAAAAGTACACTTAAAACATGTGGGTTTTAAATTTCCCCCAAAGCAAGGCGCATTTGCGGAAACCTAGGCGCAGAAAAATTGCGCCAAACATGTATTAGACTTGGGCCCGGGCCGGAAAATTAATGAAAAATAAAATTAAACAGGTTAGTGAAATAGCAAAAAGTTTTTTTCCCTTTCCCAAATGAAAGAATGAAGTAAAAAAATCAAAGTTGAAGCAAACCCTTTTGCGGGATAAAAAAAATTTTGATCATTTTCAATTGAAACAAATATACCCAAAGATCTAAAAAAAGAAAGAAATACCCAAAGCTAGAAAAGGTTTAAAGAGAATTCAACACCGTTTATACTCAGTATAAGCCAGTTTTTAAAGCCCCAAAAAATAATGCTAAAAATTCCCCCTCGGCTTATACTCGAGTCACTGTCGGCGCCCGGGCGCTGCGAGGGGCCTCAAAGGTCCCGACAGGGCCGTTCTTTATATGGGGGCTCCTAAAGGGAGGCATAAACTGTTTTCCCGGGAAAAGTGAGCGCACAGTGCCCCGGGCGCTGGGGCTGGCCCGGGAAACTGTCCGCAACCCCCTTACCTATTTGCGACCCCCTCCGGACGCATATAGGTAAAGGGGAAATCCCCAATGCGGGAGCAGAGAGCGAGCGCTCCCTCTCCGCAGGGGCCCTTCCGGGCAGTCCAGACTCGCACTGCCCCGGGGTGTAAACCGCGCGTGGGGCCTGATGATGTCCCCCCGCCGTCCCCGGGAAAGGGCCCGAGAACCCGGGGCCCGGGAGAGGGACGCGGGGATCCGGTAAGTGATTGTTTGTTTTTTTTTTTAAAAATTATTCCCTTTTACACCTACCTACACCCGGGCCCTTTTCCCTGCTCCCGCCAGCACCATCCCTCCCCTTTAACCCCTTTGCCTTAACAGCTCCCCTAAACCTGCCCAATACCTGCCAAACAGCTCCCTTTTAAAACCTGCCCAAATCCCTGCTACACCCACCCATACCTGCCCTATACCTGCTTTTACAGTTCCCTTTATACCTCCCTACACCCGGGCCCCTATACCTCCCCAAACACTGCCTTTTCCTGCTTACAACCGGCCCAAATACAAACATCAGTGGAAACACTAAAGACTAAGAAAAAACCTTTAAGCTATATAGGAATTTTGGAAAAATGCATTACTGTTTAAGGAAAATAAAAAACCCTGGAAACTTTATTTTACAGTTTTTGATCAAAGATTGTTTTAAATTTTACCTCCCAAAAACGTAAAGGGGGATCCCGAGAAGGGTGAGTCCCCAAACACTAAATTTTTTACCTTCACTAGGCGTCAATCCCAAAATGCGGCTTCGGGGTAGGGTAGGAACGGGGCAATTAAAATTATCCTGCACTTTTTAAAAAGAGGCAGCTGGGGTGCAGCAACCAAAGAGATCCCCAATCTAAATAACTACAAAAACTTTTCGTTGGCCCCTGCACATAAAAAAATAAATTGGGGAAAAAACACAAGCATAGGTCCCACATGAAAAGGCAATATATAATCTAATACAAACATCGGGCACACAAAAAGACAAAGGAAAAACCCTCAAGCTATATAGGAATATTGGAAATGAAATTTCTGCTAAGGAAAATATAAAAAAAACCGGGGAAATCTTAGTTTACAGTATTTTGATAAAAGATTTTATTAAGCTCACCCCCCAAAAAGCAAGGGGATCCCGAGCAGGTGAGTCCCCTACATAAATATTTTTTCCCCTCACTAGGGGGTAAAATCCAGACTGCACCCTTGGGGGTTTATGGTAGGAACTAGCAATTGAATTATCCTGCACTTTTTTTAAAAGAGGCAGCTTTGGCAGAAAAGCCAAAGAGATCGCCAATTCAAATGAACTACAAAACAAACTTTGGGCTCTGCACTTAAAAAATTTTTATTGTAAAAAACAAAAGGGCATGGGTGCCCCACTAAAAAGGGCAAAAATTTTAACTTTCAAATACAAACTTCAGTTGCACACAAAAGACTAAGAAAGAACCTAAAGCTATTTTGGGAAATTTTGGAAAATGCTTTTCTGCAAGGAAAAAAAGAAAAACCGGGGGACTCTTAAGTTTTTAACAGAATTTGATCAAAGATTGTTTTAAAAGCTCCCCTCCCAAAACGTAAAAGGGGTTTCCCGGGGCGGTGAGCCCCACACAAAATTATTTACCTCACTAGGCGTCAATCCAGACTGCAGTTCGGGTTGGTAGTAACTAGCAATTAAATTTATCCTGCACTGGTTTAAAAAGAGGCGGGCGTGGCACCCAACCCCAAAAGAGATCGCCAATCTCAAATAAACCTACAAAACATCTTTGGGCTCTGCACATAAAAAATAAAATTTGTAAAAAAAAAACCCCAAACCCCATAGGTGCACACTGAAAAGGGCAATAAATAAAATCTAATAAAAAAACATCAGGGGCCCACACTAAAGACTAAGAAAAACCTAAAGCTTTAGGAATTTTGGGAAAAATGCATTACTGCTAAGGAAAAAATATAAAAAAACCCTTGGGGCCTCTTATTTTTCCCGTATTTAAATCAAAATTGTTTTAAAAGCCCAACCTCCCCAAAACGTCAAGGGGTCCCGGGAAGGTAAAGCCCCCTAAAAACCCTTAAATTATTCCCTCACTGGCATCAATCCAGACTGCAGCTTGGGGGGTTAGGGTTAGGAATAGCAATTGAATTATCCGCACGGGTTTTAAAAAAGAGGCAGCTGTGTGCAGCAACCCAAAAGAGATCCCCAAAATCTAAAGGGAAACTACAAAAAAAAACGTTGGCTCTGCACATATAAAATATATTGTAAAAAAACAAAGCGGGTTTGCACACTAAAAAGGCCCAAATTTTAAAACCACCTAAAACAAACACAGTGGCACAAAAAGGACAAAGGGTAAAAACCTAAGCTATTTTAGGAATATTGGAAATGCATTACTGCTAAGGAAAAATAAAAAAACCGGGGAACTCTTATTTTAAACAGTTTTTGAAAAAGGGTTTGGTATTTAAGTTTACCCCCCAAAAACGTCAAGGGGATCCCGAGCAGGTGAGTCCCTAAAACAAAATATTTTCCCTCACTAGGCTTTAAAAACCAGACGAAAGTTTCCCGGGGTTAGGTAGGAACTGGGAAAATTGAATTATCCCTGCATGGTTTAAAAAGGGGCAGCTGTTTTTGCAGCAAGCCAAAGAGATCGCCAAAATCTCAAATGAACTAAAAAAACATATGTTGGCTCGAAACATATAAAATTTTATTGTGAAAAACAAAACCCAAGGTGCACACTGAAAAGGCAATAAAAATTACATTTTAATACAAAAAAACAGGGGCACCTAAAGACTAAGAAAAAACCCTCAAGCTATATGGGAAAATTTTGGGAAAATGCATTACGTTTAAAGGGGAAAATTTTGAAAAACCTGGGACTTTTAAGTTTACAGAAATTTGATCAAAGTTTGAAATTAAGCCCCACCTCCCAAAACTTTAAAAGGGGGATCCTAGAGCCAGGTGAGCCCCCTTACACTAAATTTTTCCCCCTCACAAGCGTAAACCCAGACTGCAGCTTCGGGGTTTATGGTAGGAATTTGAAAATTGAATTATCCTGCACTGGTTTAAAAAGGGGGCCCAGCGGTGTGCGGGCAAGCCAAAGAGATCGCCAATCTAAAAAAAAAAATGAACTACAAAACTTTCTTTGGCCGCACATAAAAATTTATATTGTGAAAAAAAACCAAGCATAGGTGCAAAACCGGGCCCCTTTTAAAAACCTCCCCAATCCCTTTCCCTACAGTGGGGCCCAAAACCCTTTCCCTAACCTGCCTACAGCGGGCCTATAACCTTTGGCCCAAAACCCTGCCTATCCCCTGCCTACAGCCTCCCCCCTATCCCCCCCTAGGGGGCCCAAATATACCTGCCTATTACCTGCCTATGGGGCCATATACCTGCCTATTACCTGCGTATGGGGCCATATATACCTGCCTATAATCTGCTTATGGGGGACATATAACTGCCTATTACATGCCTATGAGGCCATATACATGCCTTTTGGGACATATACCTGCCTATACCTGCATATAGGGCCATATATCTGCCTATAATTGCCTATGGGGGACATTAAACTGCCTATGTAATTTTATTGGTATCCATTTTTATTTTTAAAATTTACCAGTAGCCGCTGCATTTTCTACCCTAGGCTTATACTCGAGTCAATAAGTTTTCCCGTTTTTTGGGGCAAAATTAGGTGCCTCGGCTCATACTCGGGTCGGCTTATACTCGAGTATATACGGTAATTTTACATTAAATAAGCCAATGCAGATGTTGTACAGATGTTAATTTTGGTCTATTTTTTTTATTAAAAATGAAGATGTATTTGTTCTTCTTTCACATTTTATTCTATTGTGTATGTACAGCAAGAGCCAGCACAGCACAGGTCTGGCTGGGACCTGTGGTTCTCCAAGCAGGATTTCTATGTTCCCAGGGCTTAGTTTTGGACGTATTTACGTCCGTTATTTACGTTCGTAAATACACACCAACTGAGCCTAAAATAATGAAACAAGTAGCTTAGAATGGCTACCAATGGGAAATCCGGACGTATTTACGGTTTGTAAATTACGGACGTAAATACGTCCGGATTTCCCATTGGTAGCCATGCTAAGCTACTTGTTAATTATTTTAGGCTCAGTTGGTGATGTATTTACGGACGTAAATACGTCTGTAAATACGTCCAGAACTAGGCCCTGGGAACATAGAAATCCTGCTTGGAGGACCACAGGTCCCAGCCAGACCTGTGCTGTGCTGGCTCTTGCTGTACATACACAATAGAATAAAATGTGAAAGAAGAACAAATACATCTTCATTTTTTATTTAAAAAAAATAGACCAAAATTAACATCTGTACAACATCTGCATTGGCTTATTTAATGTTAAATTAGTTGAATTCTCTAAGACCTTTTCTAGCTGATATTTCTTTCTTTTTGAGATCTTAGATATATTTGATTTCATTTGAAATGATCAACTTTTTCTATACATTGCAATGGATTTGCTTCAACTTTGATTTTTCACTTCATTCTTTTATTTGAAAGAAAACCCTTTTTGCTATTCACTAACATGTTTAATGATTTTTCGCTTATTTCCGGACTGTCTAGAGTCGTAATACATATTAGGCGCAGAAGAAGGTTCCGCAATGCGCCTCGCTAGGGAACTTTACACCACATGTATAAGCGCACTTTCTGCAGCGACATAAATGAGGCGCAGCTTTCACTAAAAATAACGTGAAAACGGGTGCTCCAACGCACCGACCTTCATACATGTCGCCCACTGTCTGTTTTGAAAGCAGCCTGTGTTATACTGACACAGAATGTAATGTATTAGCATACAGGAATGTGCTAATACATTACTAAGTGTTAAAAAAGTGTACAATAGTTATCCTTTAATGAGATTAAAAAAGGGAAAAACATAAAAAGTGTGAAAAAAAAATAAACTAAAAAGAAATATTTACTAAAAATTATAGTGCATACATTACACAAAAAAGACCCTACACATATTAGGTATCTGAACAATCATAATAACCTGTAGAATTAATCTAACAGGTTATTTAATATGAAATGTAAATGGTGTAAAAAATAATTGAACAAAAAAAATTGCAGAACAATGCAATATGTAAACCCAAACTACTCTCCAAAAAATACAACTTTTCCTTCATAAAACAAGTCCTCATACAGCTATGTCATAGAAAAAAAAAAGTTATTACTGTTGAAACGCAGGGAGGATAAACTGAAACATTTACAGTAGCTGGTCATTAAGGCTTTTTTGGGCCTGGTGCTTAAGGGGTTAAAAAAATGTAAACCTTTGCGGAAAAAAAATTGCTTTGCATGGCCATTTTCTAAGACTGATTCCTTTTCTATTGTTCCTCTGTTTGAGTTATATGATGTTCTGTTTTATTGCAGGGCAAGATCTAACTTTTATTGGTACTGATTTGGAATTCATGCACCTTTTAGATCCTTTCTTATTATAACTTTCTGTGAAAAAAATCACTGCCAGATTTATTTTTTTAGACATCTACCATGCAGGATAAATAAAATTATTATGTTAGACTGGACTTTTACAGGGGTGGCAACAACAATTAAGCTGCTTTTTTTTTGCATGTGGTTAAGGGAGAGAAAAAATTTATCTTTTATATTTTTCTATTTTCATGGCAGCCATGAACCTTCCTTAGATGCTTGGATGCCAGGACAACTGAATGAAACCCTGTGATCACGCAGTATGGAAGGGGTAATCAGGATTACAGTGGACTGCAGCCCCATCGTCTTATCATTTAGGCACTGTGGGTGGCATGTATGAACAGGGCTGTGTCAGATATCTGGCATCTTTTCAGCCCGATATCCAGCACAGCCCCCTTTCGCTACATTTTTAAATGGCCTGCATGCCATTATATTACATAGCACCCGCGGCACTTTGCGCCTGATTTTGTGGGCGTGCGATAGGCGGGACGCACTAGTACCATACAAAGCTACAGATTTATAGCTTCGCTACAGCATTTCTAGGTGCATTACTGCTGGAACAGGTATATTACTTTCAAAGTGGTATACCTGAGCCAGAAATATCATACTAGCGCTAGAATGCGCCTGAACCCACAGTAGAGCGGGTCCATAAATCAGGAGTATTCTAGGCTATTATTATGCGCATTAAATTTGTCGTTTTAATGTCACATTTCATACATGTCGCCCTGTGTGCGACATGTATGAATGGGGCTGTGCAAGTTTTCTGGCATCACAAAGCTGTAGTAGACCTGTTCTATAGATGTATGAACAGTCGTACTCCAACTCTAGCGCTATAAGCGCCAGTGCAACACTTTTTAATGCACCAAAGATTTGGGGGTTTGTGGGGATGTGTCATACCACATTTGTAGAATTAGACACATTTATGATTCTTTGATGTCCAACCTAGGTGCATAACACAACAGCCAGACCAGGATAAAGTTGGTCTGCCATAACCTGACCTATCGTATTGGCACTACAATGTGCCTGTATTACATGAACTGCAGAAGAACAGGTTCATACATTTTGGTGCATTCTACACTGCCTTAAAGTGATTTAGAACTGGCCTGGCAGCACCAATGTTCATACATGTTGCCCTGTGACTATGTTTGCTGCAGAGTTTCAATGGTTAAATGGCTGGGATCGGAGCTCTACCTAATTTGTAATTAACAGCTAGCATATGCCTCTCATAGCATGGGCTCAGTGAGTGAGCCTGTGCCAAACCTCCATAATGAATTCCATGATGGATAAGTACATCATGGAACATTAAAGGGGTTTTGCCAGGAAGTGACTTCCTTACCTGTTATCTGCTCAGGACAGAAAATAAACAAATTATGCTGTGTCATGAATGCCTGCAGGGGAGAAGGAGAGGGGGCCGAGCAGAGTGAGTAAGCAAGGGAGCGTCTGCAATGATTACTAAGATAATTACATTACAACTAGTGGATTCTCTATACAGCAGAAAACCTCATACACTGCACATTTCTCCCCAGCCCCTTGCAGAGCGAGGAAGCAAGGGAGCGTCTACAATGTTTACTAAAATAATTAAATTACAACTAGTGGATTCTCTTTACAGCAGAAAGCCTCATACACTGCACATTTCTCCACAGCCCGTTGCAAGCTCCTTCATGTTCCCTGTCATCAGTTAAGAAATGCAAACACGCAAGTGCGGCCAGATCAGCTCCTGGTCATGTCTAATATAAGCTTTTAAGTAACTAAGGGCATGTAAAGAAAGCTGTAGTTCTCACAGACTTCACATTTTGTAATCACATATATTTAGAAAAATTATTAAATACCCATTTTGGAGGATCCCACGTCAACATTACATTGTGGCAAAAACCCTTTAAGGGGTTAAAATTTACATCATGAAAAATTAAATAATAAAGTAAAGTAAATCTGCCTTATACCTAAAACGGGCATGTGGGTCCTGTGCTTCTTTAATGTAAATGAAATACATTACATTTTAATAATAATCTAATAATAATAATCTTTATTTATATAGCGCCAACATATTCCGCAGCACTTTACAAATTCAAGGGTAAACGTACAGACATTACACATTAAAAGTACTTACGAGACTTCCGGTTCCGGCGCCGCGATGTCCGGGAACAGGTAGCGGAGGCTCCGACACCCCGTGCTCCCTCGCGGCTCACAGAGCGGGACCCGCAGCATGTAAAGTGTGCCGGCGGGTAGCGGACGGTGCCAGGAACACAGTGGCCGCAAGTGCAGAGGTGGCTGCGGCGATCCGGAGGAGCGGCAAGTACTGCAGAGGCTGAGGGGGGCAGGAGCGCACATGGCGTCCGCCATCTTGAATGCAGTGGACGGACGCTGAGATCTAGTGAGGATCCCCAGATCTGTACCAGCACCCGGGGCTGATAGCAGGATCCCTCCTCTGAGTCAGGGGTCCATTCAGTAGGCTCCAGAGTGGCAGTCTATGGACTCTCAGCCCTAATATTGCTGAACCTGCAGGCTAACCTGCTCTATGCCATGTGCTACATGCTGCACACTTCATGACTGTGCTCCTCTTGAAGTTAACCCCCGCAGGCTGCGTCCCCCATATCAATATGGACATTACATTACTATATAATGGATCATTAACAGAGTATTGAGCACTATGATGCTGGCATCCTGAAAATATAACAGAAAGCAATACCACAGCTGTGACTTACTCTGCCTAATTTTGCTTGCATTCTATGCAATATCTACTGCTCCTTTTGCCCTCCCATACTTCTAATCGCCTGCAGTTTATCCTATAAGTGTATCCTGCAGTTTAAATGGAAAACCCCTGGTAAAAAATGTCTGCAAAAAACACGCAGTGCACGAAAAATCAAAGGGGGACATGGCCCCATCTAGTGCCACCGAAACTGACACTTGCACTACTCAAAAACCCCAAACCCCCCGCTTTGCATGGTCGAGCCCGGCAAAACCCCCATTTTCCCCATTTAAAATTTAAAAAATCCGTAGAGGGGGCCACGGTTTTACACCGTTTCGGGCCCTCTTTGATAACACCTTTGGGCCAACATTAAGGAAAAACAAAAGGGACTGTTGCCCAACACGCGAACAATACGGACCTGAGGAACGGATTTCAAAAACGAAAGGACAGAAATCTTCAGTTTCAATTAAGGAGTGGTCAGGATAACAAAAACCAGTAAAAAGTTGATGACCGGGAAAAAGGGTCGCGGAGGAGAAAACCTTAAGTTAATGGGGATTCCCGGGGGTCATCTGCTGCCGTTTATTGAACTTGTGCGAGAACGAAATACCACAATACCTGGGTATACTCAAAAAATGTAAGGTGGAGACAGCCCACAGAATAGGACCGGGAAAAAAGGAGTTCGGGGGGTGGGGGGAAAGACACTCAGTAATGGGCCCCGGGACCTGCTTATGAAAAATATTTGGATTTTTCCGAAAAAGCAGAAATTTGTCGGATATAGGGAAAAGTTCAGGAATAAATTGTGGATAAAACCCTGTTATTTGCGCTTTTCCCGCGGGGTTTACTGTCGGGGGAGAGCTTTCTCAGCAATTGCCGAAACTTTATAAAACCCCAAAGGAAGTTCACTCTCCGTATCCTGGACTTGAAATTTTTTCCAACAGATGGACCTCCCCTTTTTTTTTCGGATTCCCAATCAGCAGTAGAGGGACTTGGCCCCAGGTTGTTCTATTGAGGGCAAAGTAAAGGGCAGCTCAGGTTAACCCCATGGTTTGGGGAAAAGAGGAAAAAAGAGCAAAATGTTGGATGTGGATAATGTATTGGGAAGACACCTAAAATATCCAATTTCTGAGAGATACTTTTGGGGGAGGGATCTATGGTTCCTGCATTATAGTTCTTTTGAATGACAGGGGATGGTTGTTAAGGGTTTAATCTTTTTCATTTTAAAAAAATAGAATACTCTGTTGTGGGCCTGACATGAAAATCTGTGTGAGCTGGTGGTACTTATATAAAGGCTTTTAAATTTTGGGTTCCCGCGATGGAAAAAACCTATAGAAGCTAAGGCGGGGTTTATGCCGGGGGGGGGTTTTAGAAAGGAGGTGAGGTACCCTACGTCGGGGAAAAAGGGAAGTCTTAAGCATTTTTTGTTCTTAAGGGGAAGGGTACTACCCTTCAAAGGTTTAAAGATGGCATTTTTTTGTTTACATTGTTGGGGGAGGGTTTTGGGGGGGTTTGTTACAGCCTTTTAAATCCTTTGATTCAACTATAATAGGGAGTCATCTTTTGGGAAATGTGAAGGGACTCCGGTCCCCTCATAAAGAATGAGGTGTTTAGACATTTTAAAGGTCTAAAGGGGATCTCGCTCTTCTTCGGGGAAACACACCTGGAGGAGACCGCTTTTTCCCGCATAAAAAAAAACTATGGGTGGGGAGGTTAGGGGCCCCTTCCCTGTAAGGACTCGAAAGCGGGGGTCATAACGCGATAAAAAAAAACCGAAGTATCAGATTTTAGATCTTTTCAGGATGATAAGGGCGAAGCATCGTTGACTATCAGAATCATATGGAAACTTACACATTTAAAATATCTATGGCCCAAAATGAGAATCAATCAAGATTCCTGAGGAAGATCCGATACTCTTCTGACGACACAGCACCTTTTAAAAATGTGGGGGTGTTTTTTAAAAAAGATTAAATACTGATAAGACAGAAAGAGACCTGAAATGCGGGGTACTCAAGGGAAGACACCCCAATTTCACTTTTTTCCTAGAAAAAAAAAATTTGGGTTGACCCCTGGAGATACTTGCACCCGGAGGGGCGCAAATTCACATTCTTTTTCCCCAGTCATGATTCTTGGCCGTATCGATTATTGCTTTATTTCGCCCCCTCTGAGGGTAGGTCTGGAGTCACTAATTGAAGACATTGTGGTTTGGACCACCCCCGGTGATTTTGTCATTTGATGATGCCTAACTAGGGGCACAGACACTACTGGAGGTCCCCAAATTATCTGGCAGATAATGCTGATTTTTCATATTTTATTGCAAAATTGGTGGTTGATTTCAAACCCTTAAATGGTAACATTTGGACAGCCCGCACTTTTCTGGGATACTAAAAGGCAGTACTGGGGGGTCGTTTGTTTCCCCCATATGGCCCATGTCAAAAAGGACACCCTCAGGGCTTAGAAAAATTTAGGAATCCACGGGTGGGCCCATACGGCCCTTCAAGTAAAAGGATGCGGGGAAAAATAAACAGGCCTGGCAAGACCAAAAGGGACAATACGAGCATTGGTGGAAAAAAAAGAAAAAAATTTAAATTCTCAGTAGCGAGGCAAGAATTTTGATATGGGGGAACAAAGTGGGAAATTGCTTTTCTCGGTTGTGGGGGTCCCGAGGTCAGGGACATCTTCCCCCCATTTAAAAGGGTGGTCGGGAATTTTAAAACTACCCTTAGGGACACCAATCAAACTTTCGCAATTTTTCAAACGTCCTTTATACCAGAGTAACATTAATATACGGTTTTGCTTTTTTCGGATTTGCAGATGCCCCTACTCTCTGAAACTGATAAAACCTACTTAATTCTCCGGTTACTTCAGATGAAAAGCCCGGGAAATTAAGGATTGAAAAAAAAACAAGGCCCTGGGCCCGACGGTCTGACTGGGAATTTTTAAAAATTTTTCAGGATCAGATCGCCCCGAGTTACTTTGCTATTCAATAGTTATTTACAAGGAGGGACTACCAGCCTTTGCACAGCGTACATTAGCTCTCCCAAAGCTATAAAGATCTGTCATTTGGGGGCCTCTTAAGCCTATTTCCTGATCAATGTGGAAATTTAAAACTGATCTCAAAAATTATGGCAGAGAGAAATAGCTCAAATATTCCAAAAACCACTCCCCCCTTAAGGTCGGATTCGTACAAGGCCCGGGCGGGAGTAACTAATATCCCTAGGGTGTTACAGTTTTTTACGAATAAAAATTAATCCAAATTACCACCCCCAGGTCGTCTTTGCGCGAAAAAGCGTTTTTCAATGTCTCTTTGGGGTGGCGTCAAAGTTCCCAGATAGATGGGATTTTCGGGAGCATTTATGGTTTTCTTGAAATCTCTATAAATCCCCAAAGCGAGAACTACACCCCCCGGATTTTTGTCGCCAGTGTTTTCCTTCAGAAGGGAAGGTCAGGGTTGCCCCTTTTTTCCCCCCCCTTTTTTCAACTTTATAGAACCTTTAAAAAAAGGGGCCAAGAAAAGGGGTGAAAATACTTGGGGAATAAAACGGGAATAAGACCCTTAAAACAATTTTTTTTCGATAACGACATTCTTTTTCATGTCGGACCGGGAAAAGGAAGTGGGACCCATATTTAGCTTATTTGAAAAATTTGGCGGTCTTCGGACTTAAGTTAACAGTTCCAAAAGTGAAAAATACTGGATGTTTCCCCTAAGGAGTCCATTTAATTGGCTGGGGCACCCAAATTTTCCCGGGGAGGGTTGCAGGTTCCAGCATAAAGTATTTGGGGTTTCCCTATTGGGAAAAATCCAGAAAACAAAAATAAACCAAAAATACCCCCCTTTAACAAAATAGAAAAAGATTAAATGAAAATGGAAAAAAATCTTCCCTCCCTTGTGGGTGGGTTAAATTTTGTAAAAATGGTAAGCTTTTCCCCAAATTCCTTTCCCCATGCAAACTTTCCTTGTGTTTAAGCATCAGGATGTTAGAAAATGAATCAGATTTTTTTCCTCAGTTAAAGGGGGGGAAAAAGCCCAAGAATGCATGAACCTGATGCTCTCAAAGTAGAGGTGGATTGGACTTCCGATGTTAGAAAAATAAATTTGGGTTGTATCTCGCATGTCATAGATTGGGTCCAGAATTTTAATTTTTTTTTAAAATTGGAATGGAGGGGGGTGTCCCTCCGTGGAAAATGAATGTTGCTTCATACGGGTTCCCTCCCTCCCAAGAACCCAAAAAATCTTTAATTATAAAAAAATCAATTGTCATGGGAGGCGTAAGGAAGGCTGATGGGCCTCCCCCTTTTTGGCTAAACAACACATTCTGCTGGGCCCCGAAATTCTTACAAGGCCAGGAGAATCCAGAATACAGGAGTTTTGGTTTTAAGGGGGGGAGTCAGCAGGTTAAACATTTTTTTCCATATGCGGAAAAAGATTCCCCACCTCTCAGGGTTACGAGAGAGGTAGGAATACTCAAAATTGGTTCTTGAGTTTTGCAAATTTTGAGTTTTCTTCAGAGCGTTTGAGGAATAAGGAAAGAATTCCAGAGTAATAGGGTTTTATGCTTTTTTAGGCTCCCCCCCTGTAAAAAAAACCTCTCTGATTTCTATAATATAAGGAAAAAATTGTGCTTTTGAAATGAAAACTTAAATTTTGGGATGGGCCCCGGGAAATTTTAGGATGAGGAGTGCCGTTAAGATTTGGAAGGATGGGGTTTGGGAAGGAAAATTGTTCCATGTGGTCCTGGGGGAAATTTTAATTAAAAACTGAAAATCATGCTATTTTTGGTTTGTATCCCCCGACACCAGAATGCCCCTGACAGGTTGGTGGCTTGCCCTAAATGTTCTTAGGCGAAAATGGATCTGTTTCACGGGCTTTGGGTTTGCCCAAAATCACAGGAGTTCTGGGAACGAGTGAGAATTTTGCTTAATACGCCCCTGAACTTAGATCTGGAACATGGCCCCTATCCAATGATTTTTCATGAACTCAGGGGAAAAAACAGATTTTCCCTTTTTTGGGTTTTATATTTTTTACTTTATACCAAGAGATTTCCTTTGGTTTCCCGGATCAAGCCCAAAAATTCCTTCCATTGATTGGTTATTGGATCAAGTGAAGCATTTTCTTCTCATGGATCGACGGGAGGTAGAAAGTAATAAAGAGGCGCTCTCAAAGAAATTTTTTAAGAAATGGAGAAGCTTTATTGAAAAATTTCTTTCCAAACAAGATATAAGAGAGCACATGCTCCCATTCAAATACACTACATGGTACATGCATAAAGAATTAGCTGATGACTTAAGGCTTCTCAAAATAGAATAGGAGATGACCATAATAACTGGGTAACACAACTTGGCATTAGAAATTAGTTTTGAGGTGACCGGAGGAAGGACGTTTGAAATTTAAATTTTTTGATACTGTGAAATGTTTATTAATTGACTTTGGGATCGTGGTGATGGCTGTGGCAACTGGGAGGGGGTGGGGGGATGTTTGGGTAGTCATGTTTTGTTTTTCCTTTGTCTTTGTAAAAATTGACATATTAATGTATCTAATATGGATGCTCTGTCAGCATTAATCTGGTTGTCAATAAAAATTGTTTATAAAAAAAAAAAAAAAAAAAGTACTTACAAATGAGACACAAGGTGTGAGGGCCCTACTCATGAGAGCTTACAATCTATTAGGTGGGTGGGTATGGGTGAAACATACGGTAAGAAGTGCCAAGTTTACAATGGTCCAGCCATGTTTCATAAATAGGGGGTGGTTTACATGAAAAATGGATGAACCTGCCACCCTGACAAAAACATTTATATACAGTAAGTGCCTGTGAGTGCCCTAGTGTAGGGAGGGGACAAATGTGTGTGATAGCAGTTAGGGAAACTTGGTAGGCCAGGCTGAGAAGATGTGTTCTCAGGGCCCTCTTAAAACTATGAGGGTTGTGAATGTGCCTGACGCCCGCGGTAGCATATTCCAGAAATGGGGCAACAGTGTGGAAATCTTGGAGACGGGCATGGAGATTCGATGATGATGAGTTTTAAAACCCGATATCAGCAGCAGAGCGTAGAGAGCGGGTTCAGGTGGGAGACAGAGACGAGGGAGGGATGTAGGGGGGGCAGCATTGTGGACAGCTTTATGATGAGAGTGCTGAGTTATACTGTATCCCCGTACTGAAGGGGAACTAGTCAGTGATGGGGAAAAGGGTAAGAAAG
>JAODAL010062273.1:0-19841 GCA_025379985.1 Phyllomedusa bahiana | reverse complement strand
TTTACAAAGCAGCGCTGGAGGACATTATGACATACTGACATGTACTGTAAATCCAGCACTGGGGGATATAACACTTACTAGAAGCAGCAGCAGCATGGAGGACATTATAGAGCAGTACTGAGCAGTGTAGCTGTGACTCCAGCATTGGGGGGGATATAACACTTACTAGGTGTCTCTTCGCCCTTGTTACTCATTCTGCAGATCCCTCTTCCTCGTCCCGCTTGCTTCTCTTCAGACCTCTTATTCAATGGTTCACCATTTCTCTATGGTGTTCTGAGCCTGGTAGAATAAGTAGCATCATTTTTTGATTTTGGAGTTACACCTTTCCAATTACTTTCTCCAAAAAACTGATGGAGACTTCTAGAATAGGATGAAGAACGAACTCTAGCATGGGCTTCAGCCTTGTCCAGAGACTTCAAGTTCTGCAAAGCTCAGTTCTGCAGTGGTCCTGCAAGTAGAGTTTATTCATGGGGTTCACCAGTGGAATGGGTTCTTGAGGACCACCAGTGAAGGTGTTTCTTGGGGGTCACCAGTGGAGTTTATTGTTGGGCCCACCAGTGGAGTTGATTCTTGGGCCCACCGTGAGTGATTCTGGCCACATGGTGATACTTGGGGCCCACCATGGATTTTGATTCTTGGGCCCACCAGTGGAGTTTAATTCTTGGGGCCCACCATTGAAGTTGATTCTTGGAGCCACCAGTGAAGTTGATTCTTGGGAGCCCCCACCAGTGGAGTTAATTCTTGGGGCCCACCATTGAAGTTGATTCTTGGAGCCACCAGTGAAGTTGATTCTTGGAGCCACCAGTGAAGCTGATTCTCGGAGCCCACCAGTGGAAATGATTCTTGGAGCCCGCCCATAGAATAAAACTTTGAAGTTCTTAGTTCACATGTTTTGATCAAACATGTTTAAGCCATCCCCAACTTTCAACGGGACCCCAATGCAGATGGTCTTACACTGTTCCTACCTCTCTTTTGAGTCCAATTCAGACTTCTCTATTGGGTCATCCGACCTCCATAATCCAGAGAGAAAAAAAACAGCTTTATAAGCATACCACACTGGTCTAGTAACCTGTGGAGATGGGCGGGGTGCAGCCATCGAATAGACTCTTAAAGGTTGCTCACAAACATTGATTCATCTTACCTCAGTCCTGTTTTTTTGGGTTTTGTATTTTGAATTCGGGGCGTGTTTACTGGCTTCCACTAGGCTGCAGAAGAAGCCAGTCTGTAGCTACAGCAACCAGTGCTGGCAGCCTATCAGGAAGATCAAACAGGTCTGTAGCTAAGCGACCTGGGGGCCTGATGCACCCCATCGAGAGGGGATATCTCAGAATAGGTAGACACAGTTAATGGACATATATTGCAAAGGGGACTTGTTTTTGCAAAAATCTTTAACAAAAAGCAATCCTTGTAGTGAGACAACCACTTTAAGGTTCACCTGTGGAGTTTATTCTTGGAGCACACCAATGGAATTGATTCAAGGGTCCCAACAGTAAAGATGATTCCTGGGGTCTACCGGTGGAGTTGATTATTGGGGTCCACCAGTGGAGCTGATTCTTGGGATCCACCAGTGGAGATGATTCTTGGGGACACCAGTGGAGTTGATTCTTGAGGTCCACCAGTGGAGCTGATTCTTGGGGCTCACCAGTGGAGATGATTCTTGCCCACTAGTGGAGTTGATTCTTGGGCCCCACCAGTGGAGTTGATTTTTGGGTCCACCAGTGGAGCTGATTCTTGGAACCCAACAGTAGAGTTGATTCTTGGGGTCCACCAGTGGAGTTGATTCTTGGGGCCACCAGTGAAATTGTTTCTTGGAGCCACCAGTGAAGTTGATTCTTGGAGCCACCAGTGGAGTTGATTCTTGGAGCCACCAGTGGAGCTGATTCTTGTGGCCACCAGTGGAGATGATTCTTGGGGTCCACAAGTGAGTGGATTCTTGGGGCCCACCAGTGAAGTTGTTTCTTGGAGCCACCAGTGAAGTTGATTCTTGGAGCCACCAGTGGAGTTGATTCTTGGGGCCCACCAGTGGAGTTGATTCTTGAGCCACATGAATTGATTCTCGGAGCCCACCAGTGGAAATGATTCTTGGAGCCCACCCATCGAATAAAACTTTGAAGTTCTTAGTTCACATGTTTTGATCAAACATGTTTAAGCCATCCCCAACTTTCAACGGGACCCTAATTCGGAGGGTCTTACACGGGTTCCTACTTCTCTTTTGATCCCAATTCAGACTTCCATTGGGGTCACCCGACCTCCATAATCCAGAGAGAAAAAAAACAGCTTTATAAGCATACCACACTGGTCTAGTAACCTGTGGAGATGGGCGGGGTGCAGCCATCGAATAGACTCTTAAAGGGGTTGTCTCACTACATTGATTCATCTTACCTCAGTCCTGTTTTCTTGGTTGTATTTTAAATTCAGGGGCGTGTTTACTGGCTTCCACTACGCTGCAGAAGATGCCAGGTCTGTAGCTATAGCAACCAGTGCTGGTAGCCTATCAGGAGAGATCAAACAGGTCTGTAGCTATAGCGACCTGAGGAGCTGATGCAGCCCATACGAGAGGGGATATCTCAGAATAGGTAGGACACTGTTAATGGACATATATTGCAAAGTGACTTGTTTTTGCAAGATCTTTAACATAAAAAGCAATCCTTGTAGTGAGACAACCCCTTTAAGGTTCACCTGTGGAGTTTATTCTTGGAGCACACCAATGGAATTGATTCAAGGGTCCCAACAGTAAAGATGATTCCTGGGGTCTACCGGTGGAGTTGATTATTGGGGTCCACCAGTGGAGCTGATTCTTGGGATCCACAAGAGGAGATGATTCTAGCCGACAAAACTGGAGTTGAATCTTGAGGTCTACCAGTGGAGCTGATTCTTGGGGCGCACTAGTGGAGTTGATTCTTGGGCCCCACCAGTGGAGTTGATTTTTGGGGCCACCAGTGGAGCTGATTCTTGGAACCCAACAGTAAAGTTGATTCTTGGGGTCCACCAGTGGAGTTGATTCTTGGGGCCAACAGTGAAATTGTTTCTTTGAGCCAAGAGTGAAGTTGATTCTTGGTGAAACCTGTGTTGTTGTTTCTGGGCTCCACCAGTGGAGCTGATTCTTGAGGCCACTAGTGGAGATGATTCTTGAGGCCCACCAGTGGAGTTGATTATTGGGGCCACCAGTGGAGTTGTCTGTTAGGACCCATCAGCGAAATTGTCTCTTGACACACCAGAGGAGTTTATTCTTGGGGTTCACCAGTGGAGTTGGCTCATTCTGCAGCTACTGTATAAGACCGTACTTAACTGTACATAACAGCAGAGGTTTCCCTACTCCCTTCTGGGCCAGTCTTGGCCTACCTGCTCTTATCAACCATTCCAACCCTTGTATGTTCCTGGATCACGTTTGTGCCCCTCTTGGTCCTTGCCTTGCATTCCATGGGGGCCTTATTTTTGTGTTTTCTGTTCCTCGTCACAGGTGCGCACATCTCGCTGTCAAACATCTGTCTTAGATTTAAGTGACAGCTGATAACAGCGTGCAACCACTTACGTCATGACACTGGAATCGTCTCCAGGAGATGTGACTGAAAGCTTCAGGGGTGTTACATGGAGAAAGACGGTCTGCCTGAAGGATTTATCGGTGAATAGATTTTATCCATATCAGCGGCTCTACAAGCACTAAAAACAGTCAAAGGGAACATGGGAATTTTTTGGAATATACTTTGGAATATAGGAAAATCTTGAGGTTCTTAGTGCACATTTTTTATCAAAAGTGTTAAAGCCCATCTACCTCAATCCATATGGGAACCTACACTATATGTTACCTCTCTTGGTGTCTGTTCAGACCTCCACATTTCAGGCAGAGAAGATTCCAGCTATAACCTGATCCGATTAAGAAACCTCTACAGATGGGTGGAGTGCAAAAAACATATTTTATGATTAGACTTTTTTCATGGGGGATTTATTGGCCGCTATCTTGGTTTTTTTCAGTCCACCCAATGCTTTTGGCTGCCACACCATTGTGCACCTATAGACTCAATTTTTTAAAATGGATGTGCTGATCATATTCTGTTTTTAGATTTTATCCATAATGCAGTCTAGATATTGGGGGAACCTTCTGCTCTTTTTGAACATTCCCTTCTAACTATTAGCGTCTTCTCACCCTATCCCTAACCCTGACCCTAATACCAGACACCCCTTGCCCTATTCTGCCCCTGCCAATATCCCTACCAATGTCACTGACTATGCTAACCCTAACACCAGATACCCCTGGCCGTATCCTACTCCTGATAATATTCCTACTTATATCCATCAGTATGCTAACCCTAACCCCAGACACTCCTGGCAGAATCCTACCTCTGACATAATCCCTACCAATGTTCCTTGGTATGCTGACCCTAACACCAGACACTCCAGGCACACTCCTATCTCTGGCAATATCCCTACTAATGTCCCTTACTATGCTGACCCTAACCCCATAGACCTCTGGCCCTATCCTACCCATGCCACTATCCCTACTAATGTCCCTCACTATACTGACCCTAACACCATACACCCCTGGCCCTATCCTACCCATCACAATATCCCAACTAATGTCCCTCTCTATACTGACCCTAACACCATACACTCCTGGTCCAATCCTACCCCTGACATTATCCCTACTAATGTCCCTTGGTATGCTGACCCTAACACCAGACACCCCAGGCACACGCCTATCTCTGGCAATATCCCTACTAATGTCCCTTACTATGCTGATCCTAACCCCATAGACCCCTGGCCCTATCCTACCCACGACACTATCCCTACTAATGTCCCTCACTACACTAACCCTAACACCATACACTCCTGGTCCAATATATATTTCTTATGATATCCCCACGGATTCCATGAATGGGGGTCAGAAACGCTATGGAAATGGAGCTGTATCCACAGTGCACTGACAAGAAATCTTTCATCTGACCTGGAGGAGCTGGTGATTATTTTACCCTCAAGGAGTAACATTCCTCATTCGGGAGAGGCACCAATGTATTCACAAAGGCTTATCGGAAAAGAGCTAGGACTCTGCAGCGCCACCAACCCCACACAACTACATGATGCCTCTCCCTAGTGAGGAATATTACCCCTTTCGAGTTAACCCTACTCTCACCTATCCAACCAGTATCCATTCTACACTGATGGGGGGTAAAAAGCCCGAAACAGCTGTCTGTAGATGAATATCTGGTTTGACATTGCTATTCTCAGTAAGTCAGATGTGACTTAAGGAACACTACATCCAAAAGGTGCAACTGAAAAGCCCTAGTTCTTTCCCATGAGCCTTATTGAATAAATGGAGGCCTTCCAGTGATAAAGGGGTGTTCTCACCATGCTGTTTTACAGAGCCTGATCTTCACAGCCTGCTTCAGACTCCCACTTCCTGTTCATGTTGTGGGCGGTTCTACAGCTGCAGACTCCCACTTCCTGTTCATGTTGTGGGCGGTTCTACAGCTTCAGACTCCCACTTCCTGTTCATATTGTGGGAGGGTTATACAGCTTCAGGCTCCTGCTTCCTATTTATGCTGTAGGCAGTTCTACAGTTTCAGGCTCCGACTTTCTGTTTAGGCTTTGGGTGGTTCTACAGTTCCAGTGTCCCTCTTCCTGTGCAGGCTGTCGGCAGTTCTACAACTTCATGTTCCCACTTCCTGTTCAGGCTGAGGGTGGTTTTACATCTTCAGACTCCCACTTCCTATTCAGGCTGTGGGTGGTTCTACAGTTTCAGGCTCCTACTTCCTGTGCAGGCTGTGGGTGGTTCTACAGATTCAGGCTATCACTTCCTGTTCAGGCTGTGGATGGTTCTACAGTTTCAGTGTCCTTCTTTCTGTTTAGGCTGTGGGTGGTTCTATAGATTCAGGCTTCCTCTTCCTGTTCAGGCTGTGGGCAGTTCTACAGCTTCAGGCTCCCACTTCCTGTGCAGGCTGTCGGTGGTTCTACAACTTCAAGCTCTCACTTCCTGTGTACGCTGTGGGCGGTTCTACAGCTTCAGGCTCCCACTTCCTGTTCAGGCTATGGACAGTTCTACAGCTTTAGTCTCCCACTTCCTGTTCAGGCTGTGGGTTGTTCTACAGCTTCAGGCTCCCACTTCCTGTTCAGGCAGTGGTTGGTTTCTACAGCTTCGGACTACCACTTCCAGTTCAGGCTGTGGGTTTTTCTACAGCCTCAGTCTCCTACTTCCTGTTTAGGCTGTGGGTGGTTCTACAGCTTCAGTCTCCCACTTCCAGTTCAGGCTGTGGGTAATTCTACAGCCTCAGTCTCCCACTTCCTGTTCAGGCTGTGCAGTGGTTCTACAGCTTCGGACTACCACTTCCTGTTCAGGCTGTGGGTAATTCTACAGCCTCAGTCTCCCACTTCCTGTTCAGGCAGTGGATGGTTCTACAACTTCGGACTACCACTTCCTGTTCAGGCTGTGGGTAATTCTACAGCCTCAGTCTCCCACTTCCTGTTCAGGCTGTGCAGTGGTTCTACATCTTCAGGCTCCCACTTCCTGTTCAGGCTGTGGGCGGTTTTACAGCTTCAGGCTCCCACATCCTGTTCAGGCTGTGGGAGGTTCTATAGCTTCAGGCTCTCACTTCCAGTTATGGCATCCATGAAATCTAGAAGAAGGATGCAAGGAAAATAACTACTACCCCAACAACTTCCATCATTCATAGTGTTGCTCGAATCTGTCCCTGTTAAGTTTGACCGAACTTGTGAAATCATTTGGATTCAAAATGTCCCAACCTTAAATTTTTTAACTCTGACCCTAAACCTATCCCTAATCCTGACCCTAACCTTAAGTTGGGTTTATGGTTAGGGTTTTTTAACTGATCTGCAGAGCTCCACTTAACAGTCAGTGTGGCCTCCAGTCCTTCGGCGCTTGCACTGTGCCACCACTTCCCGTCCAACATCACACCTGGCCACACCATGTCACTTGTAGGTTGCCTAAAGTGAATTGGACCAGAATTGACGTTGGCAGTGACATCCGAGCACAACCTACAGGACCAGAGACTAGCGGGACTGATAAATTAAGCCCTGAAGACCACTGAAAAACCTTAACTCTAAACCCAGCTTAGGGTTGTGGTCATGGTCAGTAACAGGGTTAGATTCAGAGTGTAAAAAAATTGGGTTTGGAACGCTCCAAACCCAAATGTTTTCACAAGTTCCATGAAACCAATGTTGAGCCAAATAAGGAAAAATAAGCAATTAATGAAGCAAGTCTTTGGGATTTTCCTTGATTCCTTCTTATAGAACTCAGGGACATGGGTGCCCGGTCCTGGACTTTAGCGAGAGAACTTTCTTAGATGTGAGGTTTCTTCTGACTGGAGAAGAGTAAACCCTTGTATTGTTTTGAGTTTGGGTCATGACCAGAAAACTCTACAATTCCGGAGCAGCGATTACAGGGACCCATGCAAAACAGCCCCACATGTAACAACTGTGGTGGACTCCAAACCACCAACAAACCACATGAGGAAGTGCACCAGAAGTCACAAGACATAACAAAACAGGGGCGAAATGAAAAGTCATTGGGCCCCATAGCAAACTAAGATGGGCCCCTCCACCTGATGATAAAAAACTGAAACCGCAGTGTGTGGCAATTTTTAATGGTATAAATTATACTTCCATTTATCAGAGACCCCAAATAGTCGTGCTGAATAGCAGAAAGCCACCAACCATTTCCTCCAAAAACTATGGGCGACATCTATACATTTGCCTTTGCCATTTTTTTGCTGGTTCTATAGATGTATGAACAGGCGGTGGCCAAACTTGGCGCAATGTGCACCTGACGACACATTTTAATACGCCAAAGTTTGGCGCGAAACTGCAAAAATGGCGCATGCGAATTCATAGAGGTCGCCCTATGTCCTTCTTGGATCTGGTTGAGGCCTCTTAACCGCTGGGGCCCCATTGCAGCTGTTATGTCTGCTTTGGCTATAGTTACACACATGGAAGCTTATATCCATCAAAAGCAGGAGACTCTCACCGCTAGATGATTCGGCAAATGGACAGAGGGTGGCGGAGGGTGACAGAGGTTTGGTGGAGATTCGAGTTCCATATGGAAACAAGATAATATTAGTGATAACTGACCCTTACTAGTTGTCCCTGATTATTTCCCTAAACCTATCCCTATGGCTGTGCCCAAATATTAGTAAATATCTATGGAATTCATATCAGGGCAAATAGGTGCAGCATGAAACTGAAAAACTTTATTGAATTATAAAATATACAAGAATTGGAATTAAAAACAGCAACTTCTTCTGCCAATGGTAGATGATGGACAGAACCAACAGTCAATAACAACCAGGAAATGGGACGACTGTAAAGGCACCAATTTGGATACAATGTATCAACTCAAGAGTTCAATAAAACATAATTGTGTCCACTACTAGGACATTCCTATAGGTTGTGTTTACTTGGGGTCCAGCTAAGGGTAACAGTAGATGTCCAAGGGTTCGTGAGAAGAATGATTTTCCAGTCCTTTTGGACTTTTTGGGGTACATTGCTCCTCTCGGTTCTATTATGATAGGGTTCACGTGCTTTTTTCAAAAGGCAGTGAAGGTTGTGGAAGAAAACAAAGTTTTGATCCTAATGTGGACCCTTCTCAAGTAACCACTGCAGTGTGGAGAGAAAGGGCCACATGTATGAAAACTGTCCACGTCTAAGACTTTCTTTGTTGCCCGTAGCAACCAATCAGAGCTCCCCTTTAAATTCATATAGATCTCTGAAAAAGTGAAAGAGGCACTCTGATTGGTTGCTATGGGCAACAAAGAAAGTCTTAGACCTAGACAGTTTTCATACATGTCCCCCAAAATGTCCAGATGCTTTTAAAGTCCCCAAATACCAGAACTCCTATCACTAAAACTAAAGCTTTCCCTCAAAAATGTCCCTAACTTACAACTGACCCTAATCAAAGCACTCTAATCCGCGATCCCGGGGGTAAGAAAGGCAAACTTTTTTCCAAAAGCAGTGGGGTTTGTGGGAAAAACACAAAAATTTCGCCCCAAATGAGGACCTTTCAAATAAATATTGTTTGGCAACAATAACTTTAAAAAATTCCTTTACTTAATAAAAACATGAAAAATTTTCACAGCCAAAGGCTTCCTGCACTTTGTATACTTAAAAACACAAAGCACGCTTTTTCCACCCGGTTTAGGGTTCATTCCTTTTTGGGGTTTGGGGACGGCCATCGCATCAAGTGTGTTGCCCCTTTGCAATTTCAAAGGAAATTTCCTTTTTATTCAGACCCTTTTCAATAGCCCACTCTTTGAGGAAAATGCCCAGAATTTTATCCCAAAATCCGAACTTCCCCCCTAAAACTAACCCTAAAAATGTCCCTAAGCTACAACTGACCCGGTGATAGTGTAAAAAATTTCCCAAAAACCTTGTTCGATTTTTTGCTTCTTTTTTTAAAAATTTTTCCCAAGCTGAATACCTGAACTTGTAGAAATTTCCAATTTCAAAAAAACCTAAATTTCTTGGTACAACAAATAACTTAGGATTTTCTCCATTCTGCTTTGTGGACAGATAAAGCCCATTACATAAAAATCATGATCTCACTTTGTTTCATTGTCTTTCCATAAATTTTCAGTGAAAAAGGTGATTTTTTTATTTTTTATTTAACCCCTTTACGACATTTACTTGTAAAGGTTTCCCATGTCCCAAAGTTCTACCCCTATTATTTTCCTGCCATTGGCTAAAATAGGGATCATTTGGTAACCTTTTTTGCAAATCTACATGTTTCAGAACAGGTAAATTGTTCCCCCCATTTTTGAAAGATCCAAGGAGAAAAGTAAAAAAAAAAAATAAAGGAAGTTTTAAAACTATTTTTTTTTTTTAAACTTCAAAGCAGAAGATATAATCGGTATCGCCGCGTCCGTGTAAGTCTCATATATTAAAATATAACATGGTTCATCCTACAGAAGAAAAAGAAAAAAAAATTGCAGCACCAAATTTTTTTGGGTCAGTTTCTGATCCCTAAAAACTGGAATAAAAAATTGATCAAAGTTAAAAACCAAAAGTTCCCAAAATAAAAATACTTTTAAACCCCAAAAAAAAAAAAAAAAAGAGCCCTCACTCAGGTCCATCGGTAAAAACCCAAGAAAAGGACAGTCAAAAGAAAAAATTTATTTGAAAAAACCTACAAATTTGGGGCGACATTTTTGGAACGTTACGCTGACCATTATAAATCCTTTTGGGGTAGTGTAAATCGGCAGAATATAAAGGGTCTTTTCTGCAGGCAACAAAAATCGGAATTGCTACTTCTAAGAATTGGGGGCCCCCCAAGAACGCCCCAAATCTTTGGCCATTAAAAAAGTTGCGAGACGCTTATTGTCCAAATTTGGAATGTATATTTTAGAAATTTTCGACAATCTGCCCCTAACCCCGGACAAAGGGGGTAAGGCCCTTACAAAGGGGCATGCCTTAAAAAAGCCTAAATTTTTTTTCATTAGTACCATAAAAAATAACCCAAATTTTTGAAAGAACCGTCACTATTTTTATGCCCCCTTTGCTGAGGGCAGAACAAGCCAGTGTAGCCTGCTGTTTCCGCCTGTCCCTTATTCTGAAAGACCGCAGTTTTTAAGGCATTTACCCCTCAAATTTGCAGTTTTCCCCCAAAAAAGATTCATAAAAATCCTTTGAGGTTTCCCCCCGCCCACCTGAGTTAGCCCACCCACCCCAACGACAACCTATTACTTTGAATAGAGAAACTTTTGAAAAAACTGCCAGATGGGGGGGTTAGCCTTGGTGGGCGGGCAAACCGCTCATAATAAATTTTGGGGGTAAATGCTCTAAAACTCCAGCATCTTACAGAATAAGGGACCCAGCGCTGGAAACAGCAGGTCTGACACCGGCTGGTGCTGCCCTCAGCAAGGGGGCGTAATCTATGTGACCGGTTCTCTTTAAAGGGGTTGTATCATTTCATTAAATGGTCTTCAGAATAAGGGGACAGTGAAAACAAGTAACTTTGCAATTGGATATCATTAGCAAAGCTGTCTTGTATTCACAGTTTTCCTTATCTTCTGGTTCTGTTTACACTGATATCCAGTCCTGGTTGGATCCCTCCTCTTTACATTTCACTAGCTGAGAGCTCATTTACATTCTGTTCAACCCCTGGTCCTATTCACAGGAGCTTGCATTCCTGCCTTTCACTTAGAGTAAGGGACCGGCACATTTCACTCTGCACAGCCAGAAGAAACAGAATAACAGTGCAGGGCTTCTGCAATCAGGAAACAGCACAATTGTGTGTAGATCCCTGCCTCTCTGACTCAGAGTTAGGGGCCGTAGCAATTTCTCTCTGCACACCTAGCAGAAACACACTGTAGCAGATTCTACAATTAGAAAACAGCACAGTTATGTCATGGTGCCTAACTCTCCTACATAGAAGGGAGATCTGTGCCGTTCATAGAAAGCGGGATTCAACTGTAACAAACCTCCTGCTGTGAGAGGAGAAGAGATCAGTGCTCAGTCTAGATTGAATGCAGCCTGTGGTATGTATACAGCTCTTACAAAATAAGATTGCATAGGGAGAGATACAGTGACATGTGGACTCAAAGAGGGAGGGGGGAGGAGTCTCGGGAGCCAGCATGAACAGTGAAGGGGGATGATGTCACCCTGCTGGGAAGAGAAGAATCGCCCCTGCATTTCTAGAGTTGAGAAGCTGAGAGCAGTGTGAATCAGCCGCTTTAATGATGGTACAAAGTTAGACGAGACAGTTGTAACCTGCACAAGATTTATCAACACTATGATACATGTGGTGCATTTTAAGACTGTCTGGTGTACAGTCAGACACTATTGATAAACGTTCCCCAATGTGTCTGTTCTATGTAGAGTGAAGTAAAAAAATAAAAAAGAAACCCCGGGGAAAAATGGTGCAATTACTTTTTATCACATTACAACCCACATAGAATAGATGACAGACGATGACAGGGGCAATGGATGGAGATGGAAGGATAACGATTTTCAGCAAGACACCAACAACTAACGTTCACTAAATATGTCCCTTGAAACCTGTCCCTGGTGTTGTCCCTAACACCAGACCCATCTAGTACAGAACTATGAAAGAGAACTCAAGGGTAGAAACTAAACTATAAACCATGAACAGGACTAAATATGTATGATATTTAGCCCTATTCCATCCCTGAAACTTAACCTAACAATGTCCCTCAGCTATGCTGACCCTAACCAAAACAGCACAGAACCACCAAAGAGAACTCGGGAATAGAACACACTGCAAGACTGACACAGCAAAGAAGAGAAGCAAGAGTGAATTAAGACAAACAGGGCTCTAGCTGACAAAGATCAGGAAACAAAACCAGAACAGGACACAACAGTACTAAATACATAAGATATTTAGCCCTATTCCCTCCCTGATACTAACCCTAACAATGTCCCTCAGCTATGCTGACCCTAATCAAAGCAGCACAGAACCACCAAAGAGAACTCAGGAATAGAACACGCTGCAAGGCTGAAACAGGGCAAAAGCAACAGAGAACTAAAGACAAACAGGGCTCTAGCGGCCTGGACCAGGAAACTAAGTAAAACAGCACTAAATATGTAAGATACTAGAAACAGAATAAAAGCAGCTCGAAAGACTTAAGTTCTCAGCTAACAATATACTCTGTATCAGTCACCAAGCGAAGCCTCATAGAGGGATGGCCATCAACCATTCCCAGTAATCAAGCTCACATGTGTCTCATGGTCAGCTGATAGTCCAGAGAGTTGATTGGGGCAGTTGCTGAACAATATCCCTAATAAGTCCCTCAGCCATTCTGACCCGAACCAAATCAGAACAGAACAACTCACAAGACTCCAGCTCTCAGCTCACAGTATACTCTGCGTCAGTCACCAAGTGAACCTCAGCTTTATAGGGGGCTAGCAACCAACCATGCCCACTAATCAAGCTCACATGCGCCACATGGTCAGCTGATAGTCCAGAGAGTTGCTTGGGAGAGTTGCATAGCAACAGCCTTATCTCATTCCTGAACAATATCCATAACAATTCCCTCAGCTATTCTGACCTGAACCAAATCAGTACAAAACCAACAAAGAGAACTCTGGAATAAAACACACTGCAAGACTGACACGGGGCAGAACTAAAGCAACCCAAGAGCTAAAGACCAACAGGACTCTAGCTAACTGGCCACCGAAAACCAAATCAGAACAGAACAGCTCACAAGACTCCAGCTCTCAGCTCACAGTATACTCTGCGCCAGTCACCAAGTGAACCTCAGCTTTACAGGGGGCTAGCAACCAACCATTCCCACTAATCAAGCTCACATGTGCCGCATGGTCAGCTGATAGTCCAGAGAGTTGCTTGGGAGAGTTGCATAGCAACAGCCTTATCTCATTCCTGAACAATATCCATAACAATTCCCTCAGCTATTCTGACCTGAACCAAATCAGTACATCACCAACAAGAGAACTCAGAAATAAAACACACTGCAAGACTGGACACGGGCTGACAACCTAAAGCAACCCAAGAGCTAAAGACCAACAGGACTCTAGCTAACTGGCCACAGAAAACCAAATCAGAACAGAACAGCTCACAAGACTCCAGCTCTCAGCTACAATATACTCTGCGCCAGTCACCAAGTGAACCTCAGCTTTATAGGGGGCTAAGAACCAACCTTTCCCCACTAATCAGAGCTTACATGTCCCACTGGTCAGCTGATAGTCCAGAGAGTTCTTTGGGGAAGTTGCACAGCAACAGCCTTATCTCATTCCTGAACAATATCCCTAACAAGTCCCTCAGCTATTCTGACATGAACCAAATCAGTACATCACCAACAAAGAGAACTCAGAAATAAAACACACTGCAAGACTGACACGGGGCAGATCTAAAGCAACCCAAGAGCTAAAGACAAACAGGACTCGAGCTAACTGGCCACAGAAAACCAAATCAGAACAGAACAGCTCACAAGACTCAAGCTCTCAGCTTACAGTATACTCTGCGCCAGTCACCAAGTGAACCTCAGCTTTATAGGGGGCTAAGAACCAACCATTCCCACTAATCGAGCTTACATATGCCGCATGGTCAGCTGATAGTCCAGAGAGTTCTTTGGGGAAGTTGCACAGCAACAGCCTTATCTCATTCCTGAACAATATCCCTAACAAGTCCCTCAGCTATTCTGAACCAAATCAGTACATCACCAACAAAGAGAACTCAGAAATAAAACACACTGCAAGACTGACACGGGGCAGAACTAAAGCAACCCAAGAGCTAAAGACCAACAGGACTCGAGCTAATGGCCACAGAAAACCAAATCAGAACAGAACAGCTCACAAGACTCCAGCTCTCAGCTCACAGTATACTCTGTGCCAGTCACCAAGTGAACCTCAGCTTTATAGGGGGCTAAGAACCAACCATTCCCACTAATCGAGCTTACATGTGCCGCATGGTCAGCTGATAGTCCAGAGAGTTCTTTGGGGAAGTTGCACAGCAACAGCCTTATCTCATTCCTGAACAATATCCCTAACAAGTCCCTCAGCTATTCAGTACATCACCAACAAAGAGAACTCAGAAATAAAACACACTACAAGACTGACACGGGGCAGAACTAAAGCAATCCAAGAGCTAAAGACAAACAGGACTCTAGCTAACTGGCCACAGAAAACCAAATCAGAACAGAACAGCTCACAAGACCAGCTCTCAGCTCACAGTTACTTTGCGCCAGTCACCAAGTGAACCTCAGCTTTATTAGGGGGCTAAGAACCAACCATTCCCACTAATCGAGCTTACATATGCCGCATGGTCAGCTGATAGTCCAGAGAGTTCTTTGGGGAAGTTGCACAGCAACAGCCTTATCTCATTCCTGAACAATATCCCTAACAAGTCCCTCAGCTATTCTGACATGAACCAAATCAGTACATCACCAACAAAGAGAACTCAGAAATAAAACACACTGCAAGACTGACACGGGGCAGAACTAAAGCAATCCAAGAGCTAAAGACAAACAGGACTCTAGCTAACTGGCCACAGAAAACCAAATCAGAACAGAACAGCTCACAAGACTCCAGCTCTCAGCTCACAGTATACTCTGCGCCAGTCACCAAGTGAACCTCAGCTTTATAGGGGGCTAAGAACCAACCATTCCCACTGATCGAGCTTACATGTGCTGCATGGTCAGCTAATAGTCTAGAGAGTTGTTTGGGGAAGTTGCAAGCAACAGCCTTATCTCATTCCTGAACAATATCCCTAACAAGTCCCTCAGCTATTCTGACCTGAACCAAATCAGTACATCACCAACAAAGAGAACTCAGAAATAAAACACACTGCAAGACTGACACGGGGCAGAACTAAAGCAACCCAAGAGCTAAAGACCAACAGGACTCTAGCTAACTGGCCACAGAAAACCAAATCAGAACAGAACAGCTCACAAGACTCCAGCTCTCAGCTTACAATATACTCTGCGCCAGTCACCAAGTGAACCTCAGCTTTATAGGGGGCTAAGAACCAAAACCATTCCCACTGAATCGAGCTCACACATGCCGCATGGTCAGCTGATAGTCCAGAGAGTTGCTTGGGTGAGTTGCAAAGCAACAGCCTTATCTCATTCCTGAACAATATCCCTAACAAGTCCCTCAGCTATTCTGACCTGAACCAAATCAGTACATCACCAACAAAGAGAACTCAGAAATAAAACACACTGCAAGACTGACACGGGGCAGAACTAAAGCAAGCCTAGAGCTAAAGACAAACAGGACTCGAGCTAACTGGCCACCGAAAACCAAATCAGAACAGAACAGCTCACAAGACTCCAGCTCTCAGCTCACAGTATACTCTGCGCCAGTCACCAAGTGAACCTCAGCTTTATAGGGGCTAGAACCAACCTTTCCCCACAATCGAGCTTACATGTGGCGCATGGTCAGCTGATAGTCCAGAGAGTTCTTGGGAAGTTGCACAGCAACAGCCTTATCTCATTCCTGAACAATAACCCTAACAAGTCCCTCAGCTATTCTGACCTGAACCAAATCAGTACATCACCAACAAAGAGAACTCAGAAATAAAACACACTGCAAGACTGACACGGGGCAGAACTAAAGCAACCCAAGAGCTAAAGACCAACAGGACTCTAGCTAACTGGCCACAGAAAACCAAATCAGAACAGAACAGCTCACAAGACTCCAGCTCTCAGCTCACAGTATACTCTGCGCCAGTCACCAAGTGAACCTCAGCTTTTTAGGGGGCTAAGAACCAACCATTCCCACTAATCGAGCTTACATGTGCCGCATGGTCAGCTGATAGTCCAGAGAGTTCTTTGGGGAAGTTGCACAGCAACAGCCTTATCTCATTCCTGAACAATATCCCTAACAAGTCCCTCAGCTATTCTGACATGAACCAAATCAGTACATCACCAACAAAGAGAACTCAGAAATAAAACACACTGCAAGACTGACACGGGGCAGAACTAAAGCAACCCTAGAGCTAAAGACAAACAGGACTCGAGCTAACTGGCCACAGAAAACCAAATCAGAACAGAACAGCTCACAAGACTCCAGCTCTCAGCTCACAGTATACTCCGCGCCAGTCACCAAGTGAACCTCAGCTTTATAGGGGGCTAAGAACCAACCATTCCCACTAATCGGATGTGACTGTAGTAGGATGCAGCTCTGGATGTGACTGTAGTAGGATGCAGCTCTGGATGTGACTGTAGTAGGATGCAGCTCTGGATGTGACTGTAGTATAATGCAGCTCTGGATGTGAGTGTAGTAGGAAGCAGCTCTGGATGTGACTGTAGTATAATGCAGCTCTGGATGTGATTATAGTAGGATGCAGCTCTGGATGTGACTGTAGTATTATGCAGCTCTGCATGTTATTGTAGTA
This sequence comes from Phyllomedusa bahiana, assembly GCA_025379985.1. Lineage (NCBI taxonomy): Eukaryota > Metazoa > Chordata > Amphibia > Anura > Hylidae > Phyllomedusa > Phyllomedusa bahiana. Next base: position 3,025 of record JAODAL010062273.1, on the reverse strand, counting down.
AGATGCAGCTCTGGATGTGACTCTAGTATTATGCAGCTCTGGATGTGACTGTAGTAGGATGCAGCTCCGGATGTGACTGTAGTAGGATGCAGCTCTGGATTTGACTGTATTATAATGCAGCTCTGGATGTGACTGTAGTATAATGCAGCTCTGGATGTGACTGTAGTAGGATGCAGCTCTGGATGTGACTGTAGTATTATGCAGCTCGGAGTGACTGAGTAGATGCAGCTCGGATGGGGATATGAGGAGCATCGGATGTGAGTGTATAATGCAGCTCTGGATGTGACTGTGTATAATGCGCTCCGGTATGTATATATTCAGCTCCGATGTGACTTGTAGTATTATCAGTCTGGACTTTTTGCAGCGTTCTTGTGGGATGTGCTCTGTGTGATTGTAGTAGGATGCAGCTCTGGATGTGACTGTAGTATAATGCAGTTCTGGATGTGACTGTAGTTAATGCAGCTCTGGATGTGACTGTAGTATTATGCAGCTCTGGATGTGACTGTAGTATTATGCAGCTCTGGATGTGACTGTAGTATTATGCAGCTCCGGATGTGACTGTAGTAGGATGCTGCTCTGGATGTGACTGTAGTATTATGCAGCTCTGGATGTGACTGTAGTATAATTCAGCTCTGGATGTGATTGTAGTAGGATGCAGCTCTGGATGTGACTGTTAGTAAGGATGCAACATGCCACTGCGGAATGTTTTGCTCTTGTAGGTATAGGATGCAGCTCTGGATGTGACTGTGTATATAATGCAGCTCTGGATGGATTAGTAGTAGATGTAGCTCTGATGTGACTGTAGATTTATGCAGCTCTGATGTGATTGTAGAAAGGATGCAGCTCTGGATGTGACTCTGAAGATATTGACTGTAGATATCTCGGATGTTGACTGCTTGGATGTACTTAGTATTGCAGCTCGGATGTGACTGTAGTAGCATGCAGCTCTGGATGTGACTGTGTGTGCTGTCGGGATGACTGTATATTGATCTATCAATGTCGTTCACTGCGGATTTGAGTGGTCACTTGGTTCTTGTTGGATGGATGTAGTAGTGATGCAGCTCTGGATGTGACTGTAGTATTATGCAGCTCGGATGTGATTAGTAGGATGCAGCTCTGGATGTGACTGTAGTATTAGCAGCTCTGGATGTGATTGTAGTATAATGCAGCTCGGATGTGACTTAGTTTTATGCAGCCCCGGGTATGTGGGATCATTAGTATTATGGAGCAGCTCGGATGTGACTGTATTATAATGCAGCTCTGGATGTGACTGTAGTATAATGCAGCTCATGGATGGTTTGACTTGTGATAGTAGGATGCAGCTCTGGATGTGACTGTAGTATTATGCAGCTCTGGATGTGACTGTAGTATAATGCAGCTCTGGATGTGAATGTAGTATTATGCAGCTATGGATGTGACTGTAGTAGGATGCTGCTCAGGATGTGACTGTAGTAGGATGCAGCTCTGGGATGTAAATGTAGTAGGATGCAGTCTGGATGTGACTTGTATAGGAGGATGATAGTATGCCTCGGATGTGACTGTAGTAGGAAGTATGACTGAAATGCAGCTCTGGATGTGACTTAGTATTATGGCAGCAGCCGGATGTGACTGTAGTATAATGCAGTTTGTGGATGTGATTGTAGTAGATGACAGCTCTGGATGGATGTTGATGACCTGTTGTGCTGTTCGCTGATACGGATATGTCATACAATCGCTCGTCACTGCCGTTGATGTCCTTGCGTTCTTGTTGCGCTGCTGACGCCTCTGATGCTTTTCCTGATGTGAGCGGAGTCGCAGGCAATGACCTTACATTCAGCCTTTCGTGCATTTAATCCACAATGACTGCACTTACTGAGCACTTCAAGGTGCGACCCTCTGCGGGAAGCTCCGCTCCTGCGCCGCCGCTGATCACACCCAGCACGCTCTGCAGGAAAATGCACCGTGCAAACTAGAAGGTTCAAGATGTTCATAAATGACGAGCAGACGTGGACACGGAGGGCCTGGGGGATGAGGCTCACTGTGCAGAAGAATCTGCAGGCTGCTTATGTTCTGGGGGTAATAATCTGCAGCATCATATGTCCTGGTGGTAATAATCTGCAGAATCATATGTCCTGGGGGTAATAATCTGCAGCATCACATGTCCTGGGGGTAATAATATGCAGCATCATATGTCCTGGGGGTAATAATCTACAGGCATCATATGTCCTGGGGGTAATAATCTGCAGCACCACATGTCCTGGGGGTAATAATCTGCAGCATCACATGTCCTGGGGGTAATAATCTGCAGACATCAGTCACTACTCCCAAAAAGTTAGAGAATTTTGGTTTTCAGGTGAAATTTATGGGAAACGTAACAATCTCCGGCCCCAGTGATATTTCCTCCTGAGGTCGGGTAAGTCGCAGCAACGTGGATTCTCTCATCTCTCTCAATTTAGTGAAATAAAAGCCTCCAGCAGCGCAGGGTCTGCAGCCCCCAAACATCTCAGGGTCTCCATAGCGGGTCCTGTGTCCTTGAGCATCAGTTACAGCTCGACAACGACGCCTCCTGCTGCTCAGAAGTGGAGTCATTGACGGCTGAGGCTCCCGCTCTTCTTGGAGGGCGTCCTCAGGTCATTGAGGGTCAGGGGGACAGGGCTCTGAGCTTCTACACAGCGACTCCGCTGACCCCACAGGTTTTCTAGGGGGTTCAGGTCTGGAGAAAGTGCAGCCGCTCCATTGAGGTCCCTCAGTCTCCAGCAGCCGCTCCATTGAGGTCCCTCAGTCTCCAGCAGCCGCTCCATTGAGGTCCCTCAGTCTCCAGCAGCCGCTCCATTGAGGTCCCTCAGTCTCCAGCAGCCGCTCCATTGAGGTCCCAGTCTCCAGCAGCCGCTCCCTTGTGGTCCCCCAGTCTCCAGCAGCTTCTCCATTGAGATCCCTCAGTCTCCAGCAGCCGCTCCATTGAGGTCCCTCAGTCTCCAGCAGCCGCTCCATTGAGGTCCCCAGTCTCCAGCAGCCGCTCCATGAGTCCCCAGTCTCCACAGGCGCT